>VMBQ01011772.1:3687-14868 GCA_007657795.1 Dreissena rostriformis | reverse complement strand
AAAAAAAGAATACAGTAAATGTATAGTTTTGTGTTGTGGAATTGTCAGTGTTGAGTCTTCCGACCACCTTTACTCTGATGCTAATAACTAATTAGTATTTTTATAAAGAGGAAATTATATTTATGAATTTACATTTATTGGTACTAAATTGCAATATTATTCAGGTGTTTTAATGTTTGTTTCGGATTTATTTATCAATTTATTGACTTAACAAAAGCCCTTTATATATGTTATACATTGCTGTAACCAGTGCTTTTTGCCAACCAGTCATGCGCATGCGCGGAAAATCCCGAATGTAAACAATAACATTCAACTGGTCTATGAATCATTCAAACACACAAACTTGACAAAGCCAAGTACAATTGTTATAAGCCAGTCAAGAAAGGACATGCAGCAAAGGTACCGGTAGGGATCGAGATTGTAACAATTTAAAAAAAAATGACATAAACTATACGTACCACTCACTTCCTCCGTCCCCTCAGTAAGAATATCTTTCGTAAGGTTTGACAGCTGCCCTGTCAACGACGATAAACTGCCGCTTAACCAGGACATTGCGTTTGATTAAAAAAAAAATCTGTGTCAATAAAACAATGGTCGTCAATATAAAGAAATCAGACCGTTGTTAGCATTGAACAAAATAGTTTTACGGACAATATTTACAAAAAAACATTGATTTTGCTGAATGCCAACACGGCGGCTGCCATTTTGTTTGTAGCGCTTCCCGTTTATTGTCTATTCTGCGGAAACCAAATAATTTCACCGTCGTCCAGGATAGTCCATCAGACCGCTGATATATATATATACGACTTTTTTATGCAAATGTTTTTAAAGCGCTTATTTTTCATAATAATAAGTGTAACAGGAAGATCATTTTCGACGATATATGCAATTGAAAAAAGTATTATATGTTTAATTATTGAATAGATGATACTTGCATCGCTGTCTAGTATAGCCTTTATTGCTTCATGCACGCACACTGTTATATAGCCTGTATCTTTGGAGCATGCAACTTCACATCAGAACATTTGCAAACTGATCATTTTCTTCTACAAAAAATAGTAAAGTGTCATTAACCATGAATAATAGTTATCGTACTTAAAATAAATGTATAAACTAGTAGCACGTTGTTTTGTGTAAGCTTGTTGGCCTTATACGTTTTGTACATATTTCGTATTGCATTACTGTTGCGAATATATACATGTTATCCAGTTAAGCCAACTGGAAACATCCTCGTTGAGTAAGGACGTAGTGGATTGAAATGTTTCACGATATGTAGGGCCGATTGCAGAAATGACTTTCGGAAGGCAGCGGTAATGTTTTTATCCATCCTTATACATGTTTATGTCCCGATATGTCGTCATTCAATGTAATTTGCATAAAACATTAACATGTATATGTGTGTCAGTGAGATGAGCACTCGGCGGTAGTGTTTTATTGCCACGGATGATCAAACTAATCATACTACGTGTAGTTTACTTTTTTTTATAGTTTTATAGGGTTTTTGCCCCCACTAAATTTTACAGCCGCGTTTCTCCAAATGATGTATTTCCGTGCGTCCGCATGAAAAGCTTATTTTACTTTTACCGATATTACTGCATAGAGTGATCATTAAAAATCAACATAAATGTTTTAAGCTAAGCCATATAACAATAACTTACGAGAGATGATCAAAATATCGGAATATATATTCATTAACTGTTAATTGATAGATCTTTGAAATTACGTAGAACTCACTTGTTCTATATTTTAACAAATATTATTGATTTATAAATAGATGAACATTTCAATAAATTGGAATATATATGGCTTCAATTTGCAAATTTTCACCAAGCTGCTAATCAATGCTAAAATTGATAAGCATTTAAAATCAACCACAACAGGTTTTTCGTAGCATGACGTCAACTGGATTTTTATCGTTTTTACTGACAAATATGTTGAAATATGTGGAAGGTTTTTGTTGATATATGTGTAAGATCTAATTTTAATTCACGAGTGGTTAACGAAAAAAATTTACCACAAGTGGCGTAATGATCCCTGAACATATACTTTTTATATAACCAAGATGAAAATAAATATTCGATCATACACCAAAAACAACACATTTTCTTTTTATTATATATTTTTTCAAGTTTGACAAACTTCTATTATGTAAAACTTTTTTAAATCTCAATTATGTGGCTGAAATAGTAAGATTTTTACTGGTTTCATCGGTCGTATTCAATTTATAAAATCACGATTTCTTAATATTGTTAACAATTTAATGCATTTTATGTGTACTTAAATGTGTACGGTATGTCTCATTCAATATGAATTAATGTACTTAAGATAAAAACAAAAGAAAATTTGCCAGTTTCAACTTTTATTCGTGATTATGTTCAGTCTTGAAACAAGAAGAGATTAAGCAGTTTAAATACAAGAGTGCATGTTGCGAAATCGGAAATAAAATCAAAACAAGGCTGGTGATCCTATATTTTAATTTCAGTTTTCATATATAATTTGTATGTTTTATAATCAGACTCATTTTCAAAAATATATATTATTGGGAAAACAATCACCGAAACTGCCGCAACACCACTAAAAAACGATTATTAAGTATTTACATCTTTAGTTTATAAGAAATCCGCTCTCCCTTTTAATATCAACATACTGTTTTACATTCTCACATCCCCTTTTCTCGTTTTTCTCCTTTTTATATCATTAGCATAAACCGTAAGCATAATAACATGAAACTTATCTTTTATAACATATGAAACTTTTTAAATCAACTTAATTCAAATTTACGAAATAGTGCAGGTCGGCAACCATATACTATACGAGGGACTTGTAGAGCCTGTACTTGGTGTGGAAGCTGATAGAACTGCTGTCCACAAACTGCTCAGTCTGGCCATCGCTGCGGTCGCCATGGTAATTCATTATTCGGACCTCAGCGGTACTGGTACCATCCTTGGACGTGGTTGCGCCCAAGTACTTGAAGCTGGTAACTTCTTCTAGCTTCTCGCCGTTCATGGTGATGTCTGCACTGGTGTTAGTCGTACTGTTCACCATGATCTTGGACTTCTCCGTGCTGACCATGCCGTATGCTCCTGCTCTTTCATAGAGTTTGTTGATAAGATCTTGAAGTTCACTGCTGGTGCCACCCATGAGGTCAATGTCATCAGCGAATCTCAAGTTGGATATGGGTCTTCCACCGATGGAGATAGAGGTGTGATGGTCACGGAGAGTCTCCTGCATTATCTTCTCAAGAAGTCCCCCTGCTGTCCGTTGAGAGGTACTGCGCTGCTGGCGTTTCCGTAAAGTTCTTGAATGACTTTCACCAGCCCTTCGTCAATGTTCAATCCTCTCATAACATTCCATAGTCCATCATGCCACACGCGGTCGAACGCTTTCTTTAAGTCAATGAAGTTGTGGAAGAGCTTACGTTGGTGTTGCAGGTGTTTCTCAATGATGATCCTGCAGTTGAAGATCTGTTCCACTGTACTCCGTCCGGCTCTGAATCCAGCCTACTCTTCGGCCAGCCTTACTTTTCAATTGATTAAGGATGATGCGTAGCATGACTTTGCTGGGATGACTGATGAGGCTATTTTTGCGGTAATTCTCGCACAGCTTAAGATTGTCCTTTTTCGGTAGGGGTATGACCAGTGACTGGGTCCAAGACTTGGGCCACTTCTCCTCTTCCCATATCTTTTGTCATAGTGCCGTCAGTGCTGCAGTTATTGCCTCTCCTCCGTGCTTAATCAGCTCGGAAGGGACGTTGTCCAATCCCGGAGATTTTCCTGCCGTAAGACTACGCACTGCCTCATCCACCTCTGCCTTAAGTATGGACAGACTTTCGTCGGCCGCTTCTGGTCTGGGATCGTTGTGAAGGAGACTGGAGTCTAGTTGAAGCGGATAGTTGTAGAGGTCACTGCAGTTTTCAGTCCACCTGTTTAGGACTGCGGCACTCTCGGTTAGAAGATTCCCGTCAGCGTCTGATATAACACTGGCCTTGGGCTGACTGGTCCTCGTGAGGGTCTTGATGGTGCTGTAGGCCTTCTAACTGCTGCATGTGGTCATCTATCTATCTATCTATCTATCTATCTATCTATCTATCTATCTATCTATCTATCTATCTATCTCATAGTACTGCCTCACGCCTCTCGCGAGTATTATGGGCAGGGTGCGCGTTGGCTGTTAGTAAAGTAAAAGAGTAAAAACTGAGAGAGATATCTTTCAGCAAAGTGAAAATTTGTGCAATAATAAAGATAGTGATGTTAGGTGATTAAGAGATTTAAAGGTCATATAGTATACAAGGGATAAAAATGGATAAAAACAATTCCCATGGGTTTAATGGCTAAGTTGGGCTACTGCCTGCTTGAAGCTCTCAAGATTAGGCAGCGTTGCGACGGGGTGGGGTAACCTGTTCCACAGGACTGTGGTGTGGGGGAAGAAGGAGAACTTGAAATAATCATAACCTGTGTGGACTTGACGGAGACTGAGGGGATGCATGTGTCTGTTTAACCTGGTTGGGACTTCAAGATAGGATGGGAGGGATATGGCCACAAGATGGTGATATACTTTGTAGAAAAGTACAAGTTTAGCATCTATGCGTCTGTTCTCGAGGGTGCGCCAGTTGAGTGTATTTTGTAGGTGTGTGACACTGGTGTAGTGGGAGTAGTCATTTTTAACCCATCTGACTGCTCGCCGCTGAATCATTTCTATGTTGTGATTGTTGACCTGAGTGTGTGGTGACCATACGGGGGAAGCATATTCAAGTTGGGGACGTACTAGTGTTTGATATGATAGTGTTTTGACCTTTTCATGTTTTGTCTTGATGTTACGTTTGAGGAAACCTAGTGTTTTATTTGCATTTGTTGTGATCCTGGAGATATGTGTGTTCCAACTTAAATCATGGCAAATGTCAACACCAAGGTATTTTGCGTCCTTAACTGGGGATAAGGTTTGACCGTGGAGCTTGTAGGGGTGCTCAATGGGCTTACGATTCCGTGTGACATGGAGAACCTGGCACTTGCCAGGATTAAACTCCATGTCCCATGATTTTTCCCATTTCTCTAGTTTGCAGAGATCGTTTTGTAGCGTTTGGCAGTCTGCCTCAGATGTCACTGTTAGGTAGATGGCAGTGTCATCCGCAAAGAGGCGTACTTGGGATGTAACCAGGGAAGGGAGGTCATTGATATATAAGAGGAAGAGGAGAGGGCCGAGGACAGATCCCTGTGGAACTCCAGAGGTAACTGGGACTTGGTCAGACTTAGTGCCATCTACTACGACTGATTGGGATCTGCCAATTAGGAAGGACTGGATCCAGGATATGGTCTGGTCAGAAGCACCATGTTCCTTAAGTTTGTATAGTAATTTGAGGTGGTTGACTTTGTCGAAGGCTTTACTAAAATCAAGAAGGATTAAGTCGGTCTGTTTGCCTGATGCAAGAGTTTTTGCTAAGTCATCGACTAACTCCACAAGCTGAGTCTCACAGGATCGCCTTTCACGGAACCCGTGTTGCAGCTCGTAGAGTATGTCGTGTTTGGTGAAGTGTGTGGATAGGCTAGATGCGATAATGTGTTCTAGGAGTTTGCATAGAACACATGTCAGTGATATGGGCCTATAGTTTGCTGGGTCGCTAGTGTCACCTTTTTTAAATTGAGGGGAGACGTTTGCCTTCGTCCAATCGGATGGAAGTTGACCAGAGTCTAAGGACTTTTGAAATATTAGTGACACTAGGTCAAGGATCTCATGCCGGAGCTCCTTGAGGACAATGGGTCTGATCATGTCTGGGCCGGCAGCCTTATCCACTTTAAGGTTTTGGAGTAGTTTCATGATGCCTTTGGGGTCGATTACTATTTTGGGCATGGTGGGGTAAGTTGAATTTCCTAGGGTATTTCTGCATAGTTGTGATAGAGACAGAGGGGAGACTCCTGAGAAGACAGATTGAAATTGCCGGTTTAGGATGTTAGCTTTACCAAGGCTTTCTGAGATAAGGTTTCCACTTGTCTGACATTTGAGTGGGGAAACACCTTGAGCGTCTTGTTTGGCATTCTTTATGATGGAATACAGCTTTTTAGTGTTGAATTTGTTGGAGTGAGTGTCTGCATGTTGTATATCTAGGATGTGTTCAATGTATAGTTCATATGACCTTTTTATTTTGGATTGAATGAGGTGTTTGATGGTTCTGAATTTCCTAGTGTAGGGGTTTTGACCTTTGTGTTTTTTGACCTTTTGGAATAGGGAGTCCCTTTTTCTTATTAGTCTTTTTATGTCTTGGGTAACCCAAGGGAGAAGTCTTTTGGAGCCTACTTTTTTGATGGGGACAAATTTTGAGATACCTTCCTGGATAAGGGCCTTAAATTGGTTCCAGAGTTCATCCACTGATGAGGTCTCTGCATTTTGGAGGATGTTGACTTTGGAGGTATTGATGAAGGATTTGAAGTCATCCCATTTGGCTTTCTTGAATAATGGGATTTCCCTCGGGGCTTGTCTATTTATTTGGGGTTTTAATCTGGCCTGGACGATAACTATGTCATGGTCGGAGATGCCTGCTTGGACATTTACATGGTTGACTAATGTTGGGTTGGAAGTTAGGAAGAGGTCTAGCGTGTTGTCATTACGGGTGGGCATGTTGACCATTTGTGTAAGGCTGTGATCATTGAAGATTTCAAGAAGCTTGTCATAAGACTGGGGAAGGCTACAGTTAGGTTTGGCTATTGGGATGTGATCAGAGTCCCATGATAGTTTGGGGGTGTTAAAGTCACCAAAGATCCATTTGGTTCCTTTAAGGGGCCTTGTGAGTTCAAGTGACCTGCCAAGCTCAATGATACTCTGGAGATCATTTTCGTTTGGTCTGTAATAGGCAGCAACATACAGGGGTTTGGACATATTCATATTTATTTTGACCCATAGAATTTCACAGGATGTGGTGAGTTGTTGCTGTACTGAAGACGTAAATTTATTTTTGACCAGGATAAATACTCCACCTCCTTTACCTTTTTTCCTGTCATTACGGTGGGGGGTGTAGCCTAGTGAGGATGGGAAGATTTCACTTGTGAGGTGGTNCTTTACCTTTTTTCCTGTCATTACGGTAGGGGGTGTAGCCTAGTGAGGATGGGAAGATTTCACTTGTGAGGTGGTCATTATTTAACCAGGACTCGGTACCCACAACAATATCAGGGTTGTGGGTATCGAGTAGGACGTGGAACTCCTGTATTTTGTTAACAATAGATTGACAGTTTAAATACAAGACCTTAAGGTTGGCATAGGGTGAGCTTTTAGATTTTACCTTGCTTTTTATTTTGACAGGAGTTTGTATTTCATGGGGTAGTGACGTGAAGCTATTTCATTGACTGATGGGGGAGCTAGAGGTGTTGGATATGTTTGATATGTTTATGGAGTCGCAGTGGGTGCACATCCACGAGAATGAGACATCTAGGTTTAGGAGGTGATTGTATGTGTTGTCTCCAACACCTTGGCATGCAATATGGTGCCAAGTTTGACATTCGTCACACTCAAGGGCTTGATCAGAATCTAGGACATTAATGCCACAGCTTCCACATGGATAACTGGGCTCTGGGCCTGGATTAAGCTCGATGTCTGCTGAGAGGTATGGTAGAAGTAGGCTTAAATAGGCTAGGGAAGAATAACACTGAGGTTTTACACGGGCATTTGACATGCTTGACTTTTTAAATCGTAGGAATAATGAGCATAAACCCATAAAAAATCTAATTGTCGATGATGGTATACTGTTCCTAAATCCATTTATCCTTGGCCTCTTTCATCTTTTTTTACCTCCCTGTTCGTTTTCTGGTAATTTACCTTAGAGGTCTGGCTGGTGTACTTATCATGCCTCAGCTCTCTTCTTTTGTCACATAGGTCCATGATTTCGGTCGACACCCATGGCTTGTTCTTCCTTCTCTCTCTCCCAAGCTTCTCTTTGGCCGATGACAGAAGGACATCCTTGATGTTGTTGGTTAGGATTAATCCAGTAACATGCAAACATGCCAGGAAGCTCATGGTCATCAACGTATCCGAGTTTTACACATCAAGTCCAACATTAAAACGCTCGTAAAATGCAAGCGTCCAATTAATGTCAAGCGCCCCCTATGCACACAGTAAACACAACTCTTTTGTTGTCAAATAGTGGATTTATCTGTTGCTTAAAATTTCATGTTGTCTTATCAGTTGAAATAAAATGTTTAATGATAATGAACATGCCTGACACCAAGAATGAACGGTTGGTATTGATTTCGATGTTTTTACAAATAATTGTTCAGTTGATCGCAGTTTCTGACATCAGCCTTATCACGATCATGGACATGGTCAATGCATATTTAAGCTCGATTGGTCATTGTCGGCTCGGGTACTAATTACATGTACCCCGGGTACAATTGACATTTCGCCTACTGTCAATCAAATCCTTATCTAAATATCGATCAACCAATCAGCCATCGATTAATCAGGCGCTTTAGTTACCAACGAGCTGTCCGCAATTTTCTAGACACCCTGAATCTAGATGTTCACATTTTTCAACGAGTTTGTTTTGTTTTCCTCTTTAAAAACAAAGATTAAATATAGTTAAACGGTGTCAATTGGGATTGTGTAACTCGGGCAATCGATATCCAGAAAGTATAGTTGGTGACATTGCATTAATACCGTTTCCAAAGCCGGAAAAGGAGTTCTAGAAGTTTAAGAGATGGATAAATGCATGCTATCGTACCCATGAACAACTGAACGTCAACACTGTCAACGATCATTACAATATGCTATTATTGAATATATAAGCAGATTTAAAAAGTTTATGTTATCGATCTGATCATCACATAATAGTTGGCGTTTTTTAATAGTTTTATTAGTTATAAGGTCATTAATGGAAGCAAGGTTCTTCTGCACTACTTTAAGAGTACTAAAACTCAGCATGAAGCCTTATTCATGCTGTGATTTATTACTCTTAAAGTAATGCACTTGATTGTCATTATACCTGTTATTAGAAGGTGACACGCGATATCTTATCTTAATACCGGTATCTACACGTGTTGCAGACATGTGGTGTCACCAATTAACGCCTTTAATCCACACTTAGAGTTTCGTTTATTTTGTTCCAAAAAAAAAGAGGAAATTAAATATGGTAAAACGGTGTAAATAGGGTTTATGTAACTCGGACATTAGGTATCAAGAAAGATAAGTTAGATGAATGGAATGTATACCATTTACAACGCGGTAATGTGGTCTTGACAGGTGCGAGTGGAAGCTTCAGTGTGTAGAATTACCGAAATCCCCCTTATAGAACATTAATTTATTTCAAAAACTGGAAATGTCATATACGCATTATTTAGTATGAATTATATCACTTGTATATGTAAAATAATAGGGAATATTGATACCCACTTTGCGTAACTGAACAAAATCCCCGTTATAAATCGTGTTTTTGTGTCAGAAACAAGTGATAACAATTTTGTGTTAATATTTTAATAAAAACGTATCGATAAATGCCATAGCACAAGAGTTATTTATTATTGATATTCCCAATAAACGCGGAAACTAGGTGAAAAACGATACCTGCCCGAGCGTCTGATACTGGTAGCTTCATTAAGTAGCCTGGCTGAAATACGCTTCACAGAACGCTAATTTATATCAGACAATGACCAAGCTGACTGTTGTTTTGCACTTTCAATTATATTGATTGATAAATGTCCCATAAGCAATGTTAAATATTATTAATATCACTTTTATACGTAATAACATGTGGGATTTAGGTACCAACTTGGCCTCAGAATTTAAAGCGTGTAAAACTTAACCAAAATACCAGTTATAAAGCGCTATTTCGTGTCAAATACATAGTGGAAAAATGTTTCATAAATATTTTCGAAAATAACATGGGTATATACCAGTGTAGAAGTGTTAATTTATTGCTAATACCACCATAATACGATGTAACAGGTTAGATTTCGGTAAGCGCACAAGCGTTTGACAGCGTGTTTAAAGTACCGAAATACCCGTTATAAATATCTAATGTTCTTTATAAACAAATATTTCTTGCATTTGCATAATAAGTAAATGTCACAAACCCCTTTTACCAGTGTTATAGTGGGTGAAAAAGTCCATAAAAATCATTCGGAATATCGCATGACCTATAGGCAATATATATGCAAAGAAGCCACTTTCGTGTTAGCGTGTCTAGGTTTTCAGACAGCTTAGCCACGTGACTAAGTGGGCGGAGCGATCATTGTCCAGGCAAGATGTCAATTAAGTATACTAACTTTTACCCCGGGTACGGTATATGTACTAAAACGTACCCAGGAATTTTAAAGCTAAATGGGTCGCTGTTGGCTATTAAAAATTATAAATAATGTTCATATTTATGTCAATTTTCTGTTAAATGGCCACTATATTATCGAAACTTATACTCCTAGGCCAGACTTCCCGAAACTCCGTCGGACCTACGGACATGTCCGACATAAACATTCAAGGGCCGATTGAAATTCGTAGCTCGTCGGCCCAAAATGTCCGATAAAATATTTTAAGGTTATCACATGGAATAACACTTATTTATTGAATTTCGGCGGACTACGCACTTTGCCAAACGTGAAATACGATCGTAATCGCCCATTATTTATCCCGCTTTTGATTGGTTCAACATAATAACGGCGAAAATCGGGATTATCCGTCTATGGTCGATGCAGAATTTTCTTTCGTAAGCAAACAAATAAATATCGGTGTTTCCCTGCATCTTCGCGGTGAGTCAAAAGATGTATGCGTCAATCCGGATTTGGTACATTTGACCTTCGATCGACCGAGTTAAATTCACGAGGTAGCCGTGAACACTAATTTTTTTCACGCATTTAAATTTTCTGTATAATCCGACATTCATAACTAAATCCAGTTTTTGTGCCTTCTTTGTACATCACATTCACGCTTGTGTAGTGCAACAAACAATAACCCCACCTGCCTAACATGAAAGACATGATCCCAGCTGTCAATCACATTCTTGGTAATCATATCAGCCAATCAGCTCTCAGGCAGCCGAATACACGCGTCCCCACATGAAGGTGTATACAATAACTGTAAATGTCACAGATTAATACTGACCTATCTCAACGACCGTAGCGCTGTAGATACAGCGTAAATGAGTTGCTTTTAATGCAGAGAAAAAGTATCCACAATTCTAGAAAATGCAAAACCGATTTTTAAATGCGCTAC
>VMBQ01011771.1:0-11348 GCA_007657795.1 Dreissena rostriformis | reverse complement strand
AGTTCATGTACCCATAGACTAGAACTATTATATGGAATAATGGAAACGTACTGTCTTTTATGAACTTAACCAAAAAATAACAATATGAAAAGTGTACTGCCCATGCGTAAATTTGAACGAGTTCAGCGAATACATATCTGATTTATATAAGCTACTATTATGATCACAGTTTTGGCAAGGTGGCTTAAACGCGTTGCAGAGCTGTTTACTCTACATGCCCTCATTGCCAATATATGAGAAGCAGTAGCAGAAGTAGCAGTAATACAGCGTCCAAGTACCAACGACTTTGAATTCTGAAGAACAAATGATAACCTTGCATATGTATTCAAGTGATTTCCGGGAAAAACAACAAGTCGAAATGATTCTATCGTCGCTCGCTTGAGCCAAAGATAATCAATTTGTCAATCGGACGTTTATTAATATTTATTAAATCTTTATGAAGCTGCAGTTTTGTAGGAACAAAACATATTTCGATTCAGACGATAAATGTAGACAATCGTAAGACAATCGATGAAGCACTTGCCTTTGTTCAACGGTCTATGCCTTTGAAGCAACAATCTAAATGTCATCGAACATTTGTAAGCATAACTTCCATTAAATGTTAATATTTTAATTACGCTTTAAATTATAGGAGATTCAAACGTAATATATCAGACTTTTATGAAACAACTCGTTCAAACCTTATGTTTGTATCTCATTTCCAGACGGCAAGGCCCGAAGTTCACTTATGCTTACCACTTGCATCAAAAACATTCGTTTGATTTGATGTGCTAAAAAATAATATAATTCAATTTATTCTGTTACAGATTCGTCGGTTTTTGCTACAAGAATTAACATGGATTTCCCGGGAAAATGTAATTCGTGCAATATGAACCTTCGTTTATTTTAGTTTAAAAAATAAACATATTTTGATCAACGACAAGAAACATTTTTAAATCTGGTTTCGAAAACCCGTAGAAATCACATGTTTTTTTTTGTATTTCTTTTGACTTACTTTCGTATAGGTCTCGTAGATATTATGTATGGATATATTATTAAAGCTTGTCTCAATGTTTATTTTAAGCGAATGAATTTATTATATATAAATAAACAACATTCAATTCAGTGTTGTTTTTATCGTGTATACAAAATATACCACTGACAATACATATGTTTTTAAATCTATCAGGTTTAGATTTAAAAATGTAATTTGGTTTTAATAACAATTGAAACACCTTTATTTGTTTTTTGTGCAATACCAGGCTTTTATCTTGTATATATACATTATGAAATTGACCAAAGGAGAGAAAAACTGTGTGTACCAATAGCTATTACGATCACCCGTTGGTACATCTGGCTGTGAATGAAATATTTGGTTTTTGAAATAAGTGCATATTGCATCCGGGGTATTTGAAAGACATATGCTTTCTAATATTTAAATTGCTGTACTTTTTTATGATAAAATTGAATTTCGTGTTTATTGAGGTTTGTTTTGATGACAATGATAATGAAGTGCGAAAGGTGTTTATATGTAAACTTTTTTTTTAATGAAATGAGTTGCAACTCCAATACAAACACAAATGTTTCGAAAATAAAAATGTTAATAATCGAGTATTCTGTACGAGGTATGATAAATATAATATAAATTGGTTACTGTCTTATGATAGCAAATTAATATTGGACGTGAGGGATATCGCCATAGTGAAACTGAAGCTTGCCGAATTGTGTTAAGATAAAATGATTTTATACTGAAACTAAGGTTTGATTTAATTGGTGTAAATATACATCATTTAATCAGATGGGTATCAACCATGGAGACAAACAAAGTCATACCGTCATCGATCGACTTCACATTCTAAAAGACAAACGATGTCCTTGTTTTCAAGTGAAATTTCCAAGAGCAAAATCCGTCCTAATGAGACCTTTCGATCGTTTCTGGTTTGCGTCATAGACAAACAATTTGTAAAATTTGACGTTGATTTTTATTTATTAAATGTTTATGCAGCGGTGGTTTCTTGACACAATTATTGTCAGATTACTTCAGGACATCTGAAGATAATCGATGATATATTTGACTCTTTTTATTAGAAGGCAATGCTTTCGTGACAACAATATAAAAGCCATCGAACATATATGTATCTAATGAATAATTACGCGTAACATATAATAACAAATGGTGCTATTTTACATCGCTAGAGGCGCAAAGAAAAAACGTTGTACTTTTTAGAACAACATAAAAAAATCCCTTTGTATGTATGCAATTTTCCAGACAGGAAGTCTAGAAGTTACTTCAAACGCAAACATTCGTTTGATAACGTTTGCATACAGACAATGATTATCGTATTAGCGTTGTAGCAATTGATACCCCGATTATTGATATTGAGCAGTTATTTCGGTAAAACGGAAAATGGAATTAAAAAAGGCACCACATGTGTAATAAATTATAAGTCATAGACTCATATACAATGAACAGAAATTATAGTCATATAATGACTGCTTGACAATGTTCATGGTTTCTCAGTCCAGAAGAGATCTCCAGAACATCTCCACAAATTATTGCTTTTACCGAGGAAACTGTCTCAATAAACCTTAGCTAGGTTAATATTAAGACAGAAAAAAACACAATCGTAAAATGCGAAATGGGGGAATATTTCAAACAAAAAATGCAATAGATATACGTTTATGTTATTTTCACAACAATTTCACTCTTTTCTTGTCATTGGTCAATGTCATTTTCGCAATATTCAGACAGTCAAGAGCTGGCAAAGTGTGATTTGCAAGAAACACGATTAAAACTAATGGTCTTGTTTGTTCGCCGGATACATTTTAAGTTTCGTTCAACTGTAAATAATGAATCGTATTGTAATCAGCATAATCAGACGGATGTTGACACATAAGACACAAATGTCAGTGACCTTTCGAATATACGCATACCATCCCGAATGTCTCTTAAGATTTGCTGTCTGTGTTTGATTACGGAAATGATACGTCTATTATATAATTACAGGCTGTAACTTGTTTTGAATATTCATCTCCTAAACTCTGATCTTATAACATCGCTTAAATGGACACAAATTTCCCCAAATACGGACAAATGCAAAGACATTGTGCACGCTTTGTTGCATTGAATGATATATAGATAAAGATGACAAACAGCATTTCTATTTGAGAGGATTTTTCAAGCCATACCTCATAAACCATGACTGCTGCTTATTAAACTCTACAAACATACTTTTGTTAAACAAATATATTGATGTCCCCGAAAACTCCATTTAAACAGAGCGATGTTTTAAGTGTTTATAAACTAGTTATATTTTAATATATGATATATAAACACATTTAAAGCCCTTTTGATATGTTGAATGTTTGAATCTTCATCATAACGTACCATTATTTGGAGCCGGGCACACAAGTTACATATTAAGTATGATCATCAATGACAATCCATTACCTACTTTATCATGTCGATACGAATTTTTGTCTAAATACATTCTTTATATTTTGTTCTTATCTGATAAGAGTTAAGCCTTTTCATTAAGAAAACATTTTAATCGATTTCGTATACCTTATGCACACCAGCGATATGACTGACGTTCAAGATGTTAAATTGTAACTGATGTTTATATCTGAACAATTTCATAAGCAGAGGAAGATCATGTATCTGACGATGCAAATAGATCTATATATTGAATATTAATTTGATTTTTTGTCAAACTTTTTTGCATTTTTAATAATTATGTTATAAATAAAAGCAACGAAACAATAATTGCGTCAATTCATATTGAGTGTTTGAGTTCGGTATTAATTTATAAACATTACAGGTATGTATTACATACAACATGGTTGCTCATTTGTTCAATTGCATGAATAAATCGTTCAATACAATTTGTAAAAACGAAGGTTAGTGTGCTTAAATTAAATAAGTTGACTTGATAAAGGTATCTCGGTTCTTTATGATCAATATTCTCCTAAATAATTGCTTTGAGGGAATTAACGATTTTTTAATAAACAAACCACTAATTATGACAAAACTATGTGCCCCCTTATGATGATATTGAGAATACAAATTACGTGTATTGTTTGTGACGTGAGACTACTTAGACCGTTAATTTGTAACCACTCGAGAAGACACTTTTGTTTCATAAAGAACTACAGAAATACACGCTACTGTGCTTCCATGCTAGAAATATCCAATAATGCCATTTGAAACAACGTTAACAAGATCAATTATTTTTAACAACGCTTTGTGGGTTGATTAAGGAAAGACTAACTTAGGCCCTCATCATCCGAATGCATCTACGGATACAGTGCAGACAAACAAACATAACGAATACAGTAATTGTCCAAACAACTTTAAACCAATATTGCATTTTCAAGTTTTGTGGGGGGTTTTTTACTGTGAAAATCATGCTGAGAGGTTTTGTGTTCACTTCAATCGAAGCTTCATTCAAAAATCACAATTAAATGTGTTGTTGGCATATATAAAGCCCAATCATAAAATTAACATAAAGAGTTTGATTGTTTGTGTCTAACCTTTGATGATACTAACGTATTAAAAGACAAATAAACAAACACCAAATGCATGTGTTGCTTCGTGTTTAATTAAATGAACATAAATCGTGTTTATATTGACGATTTGTTTTTTACTGCATTGCACTTAACGATAACACCTTATCTACGACGACGACATGTATGACCTCACTAGCGCCTAGGAAACAAAAACACGTATACATTATAGAAAAACGTGACAATATATATTTGTGCATACAAATGACATCAAACCTGGTGTATGGTTCATATTTGTGTCAATGTCATGAACCAAAATGTGGCATAATTTACGTATGTGCTGAATGTTTGAGTCTATAATTTTACATCGATGTCTGGAAATTCACATATCACTAGTAGACACGCTATATTATTTTGTATACGTAATGTATTTTTAATATATTAAGTAACTATTATGCTTCCTATTAAAGTTGCAGTTTATTGCTGTTCTAGTTCATATACATATAAATTATCAAACCGGATTTTACTTGTGAATGCAGTGGATACCGTTACCCTGTAAGGGGAGGTAACTTGTGCGAGTAGTTAATCACAATTAGAGCCTATACATTAACTTTCTGTGTCCGCTTCTGAAAACTGGTCTATAATATACTCTTTATTTGACGTTATCCCATGGAGGATGCAAGTACGAATGAAATTTTAAATTAAAACGTAAAAAAAAATGGGCGTTCTGACAACACGAGCAAATTATGTATTAATTTATATTCGGTATAAAAAAATGTTGTTTGCAGCACGGTGGTATGCTTGAACGTGTAAGAGTTCGACCAACACTATTTGACAGGCGAGACTAATGGGAGCATGTGACCTGTGTACGAGTACACATAAAATACTATTAATCGCTATATCATTAAATGTAGATGTGTATAAGCTAAGAGATTAATATGTTAAATAAAACAACAAAACGATCATTTCACTGTCGTGTAGATTTGAGAACAGACATTAACAGAAAGAAACCTACGGTAATGCCCACTCTGTATATGCATTTAGTATCGATTGTAAATTNCGCTTCTGAAAACTGGTCTATAATATACTCTGTATTTGACGTTATCAAATGGAGGATGCAAGTACGAATGAAATTTTAAATTAAAACGTAAAAAAAAATGGGCGTTCTGACAACACTAGCCAATTATGTATTAATTTATATTCGGTATATAACAATGTTGTTTGCAGTACGGTGGTATGCTTGAACGTGTTAGAGTTTGACCAACACTATTTGACAGGCGAGACTAATTGGAGTATGTGACCTGTGTACGAGTACACATAAAATACTATTAATCGCTATATCATTAAATGTAGACAACAAAACGATCATTTCACTGTCGTATATATTTGAGAACAGACATAAAAAGAAAGAAACCTACGGTAATGCCCACTCTGTATATGCATTTAGTATCGATTGTAAATTGATTTTCTTTCTGTAAACAATTCCTATGCCAAAGCGTTTAACATTGAAATTTCTCACTATCTGGGGATATTTTGTAATTCGACATACAACAAAATATCACTTAACAATATTTCGACATCATGGTAGGCAAGCAATTAAACCATGTGTTTCATATCGAAGAACCCTTTTATCTTTTATTGAAGACGATGAAACACGTGGAGCTGGTTAATGGAGGAATCTACGCCGCAGTATTTCCTTAAGTTGCACCAATTGTTTTGTTTTGCAACGTTTGGCTTTATGAACTACAGTCATTTTAATTTTATTCGATATATGATAGTTCATTAAAACTTAAAACTCCAAGGGATCATTTGTCCGATATTTCAAGAGCAAAATACGTGAATGAATACAATCCGAGTATTCCACCGGTGTCAACAGTGTTGTTATTCACTCATGAAAATGTGTTTTCTGGCAGCGACAACAGAAGCTAGTTGCCTTGTATCGATATCAGTGGAAACTGTTTGCTTAGAATCAAACACTTGCAATGCAATTTACATCCGTGTTACTATGCAAATATGACATAAAATTCATCACCAAAAGTGTATCTTAAACAGAATAATATACGTCGATTATGCAAGTAATATAAACATTCTCAAATATGTTCATTCCATCTGTAACAATTTATGTTATAATTATTTAATATGTACTTTTATCAAAATTAAATCAAATTTCTGTGGTTGTAATTTAGTATTAATAATATTTCAATAGAATATACATGTTTTAATTAAAATATCTATATTTTGCATAAAATTAAGTTACTAAGCAAATACGCAAATGAAGTAATGACATGTTTACCCATCGTCATGTTTAAATTTTAATTGTTAACGCAAATTGTGTTATCTTTTATTTCTTCGTGTGGGCACTTAAATGGTTAAATTGCAGTGCAACCTTATTCTGACCTTACAACTTGCTTAGTTTTGATAAATACGAGTACTTTACATTTATATCAAACTGCAAGACATATTACAATGGGAAAAAATAATATTTTTGTCCTTTAATTATAGCTTGCTTTCTTTTAATTTATACAGGCAATTCAAATTAGTTTAACACAATACAATGAAAACCACGTTTAAAAACATTCTGAACTTCGGACTTTATTTGTGTTTATAAAGTTAAAGCACATGCGAGCTATTGTTGAATGATTGATTCCATTTATCCACATTGTGTTTTTATGAAATTCTGTATACGCCTGTGTGTTTAAACAATATACTTACGTGTTATATAGTACGTTATTATGTTATGTCAACGTTGAATTCGATAAATCTCTATTCTATTCATTCATATTTTATCAACAAGTATTTGGTACACATATATTACTTTTGATTGCGAAATTACTTGTCTGATGATACGTTTTCCTGCTAAATAAGCTGTGGTAACAAGACATTAATACACATGACAAATTATTGATACGAATTAAACATGTTTATTGCATGCATTTAAGCTCACTAAATTTGATAGTAACAACCTTGAAAATTCAGCTCAACTGGGTTCAGGGTAGGACTGATTTAAACTCCAATTATTACTATGTTGTTTTTTCTTCTGATTGAAATCTAATGACTAGGTAAGTGTAAAGCGATGTAGTGATGTTAAAGCATTCAAAAGGATTGTGTCATAGTCTATTTGAAACAATAACATTTTAAATCGATGGACACGTTCCATGTAGAGACATGCATTGCAAAATGTGAATTATCCAGTGTATTTTCAAGTTTATTTTTAGTTTCAGCAGTACGGAAATAGGTGTATTGAGATCAAAAAATTGTGTTTTGTACATCGTATTTTACAACGCAATTAGTTTATGAACACCATGTATCATTTTTCCAATCAGACTATTTTGAAATAGCAATGCTATTAATATAGTATTTAATAAGATTATAATTGTATCTTTATAAGTCTTAACTGTTGTTATACTAACTATAATTCTCCTAGTTTTGAATAAACTAGACTAAAACAAAACACTAATAATTTAACACCGTTAAAAATAAACAAAATACTTTGGGTAGAGGTATTCCCAAAAGTATTAAACTTCGTTTTTTGTGACTTTGGGTTATGTGATTGTTCTCTTTTTCATAGTTTATTTGTTTTGTTTTTCAACCGAGTAAATATATTCACAACCGTTTGAGCACAGTTGTCATTCCGTTTAGAGATGTTTTGGTATAATCAGACATAGTGTCAGTGAATGACATATAGATGGAGACGAATACAATCATTTATATTAATACTAATCTCGTTACACACCCAAAAATACATCTAACTGATTAATATCTTGTTGATAGACATAAGGTATCCTTCATGCATTAGAAACAATAATCACAAAACACAAAGTTTGATAATCACTAGTTAAGAAAGCGTGGCATAAAACCACATATGGTGTGGGTTTTATAACTCTTAATTTGTGTTGGGATTTTAAACAAATGACATTAGCCCTATACTTTTAATGTCAATAAAACAAGTTGAATGTTCTTAAATAAATAGTTTTAATTACTTGTGCATGCATACCTAGACCCCTCACCAAAATATATCCGCCGTCAATAAAGGGCCAATACTTGGTGTTTGGGTGTGAAACTTCAATTTTCATTCAATCTCGAACAAATGTGCATGTATTTTTTTTAACCATCAAATCATAGATATCATAGATAATAAATTATATTGAACAATGTATACATGGGTTATGACCCTTGTTTGCTTGAATATAATGCCAATTTAACTTAAGGCCGCTGGCTACTAGGGTATGAGCTAACACTCCCATGGGTTTTTTGTGGAAAATGTTGTGTTGTGTTTCTGAAAGTAACATGTTTATAGAGTAATTTGCGAATTGGCTGCACAGTATGTGTTCGTTTTTTGTTGGTTAAGTAAATTTTAAGATGGGTAACAACAAAATGTGTCCGCCGTACAAAAAGCTTAGATGTGTAAAAAGGGATATTTTAAATGTTACATAACTCTCAAGTAGGGTACCCTCAAATTAAACCCGTTTAATTATTTCTTCGTTTAAAGTTAAGGGTCACCTTAAAAAGAATGTACTGTGGCCAAATGATTGACTGCCATTACGATAAAATCAGAAGTATGTAAATATAATCAAGTTAAATAATATAAGCATAAATGATCGCCAGAATTTTCAAAAAAACAAAAACAAAAAAAAAAATCTTACTCCGTAGAGACAACCATGCGAATAAATAAAAGAAAATTACAGTAATTGTCAAACAATAGGAGAAAAATTATCATAATAATCATCAGACATATCGATAATCATCAGACAGATCAATAATCATCACCACTAGATTATCATTGAGAGCTTTTGAACAATGTAAAAATGCTAAAAATGTCGCAACCTTGTTATATGTTTACTCAGATATAACTGTTTGTCTTTTTTTCTTTACTCCAAACGCACTTTTGTGCTCAATAAAATAGCGTTACTTGAAACCAATGGGGCAACTAATATAAGATGCGTCGATTGATGACTTAACATATTCACCGTTGAAAACATTTTGTTGTGTATGATGATTAGGTTTTATACATTGAATACAAACTTTTAGTGAAATTTACGTTTTTTGAAAAATTATGTTAACATTTTTTCAAGTTAATTAACTTAGCACCTGTCTTTAAAGTTCTCTTATAAACTAGCAATAAAACGACAGTTTATGCATCAAAATAAAACATACGGCATGCATAAGCGTCCATGAAGAAGAACAGTTATCAACAATTAAATTCTCAGTTAGCGGTATAACAAGTTCTTATCAAAATATATCTTCTGACAAACGTACTCATTAAAGAAACATAAACTGGCGTATTAAATTATATGGCTTGGCCGCTTCAAAGGTAACGATGCAGTCAGCAAGTATCCAAAGGCAATAACGTGTGTGCATTAGTGGAATTACATTTATGTTTTATTATATTTTAATACACAATAAAAATGCAAATAAACCAATAATTACAAGATGTATATAAATCATATACATATGGCTTTAGCTGTGTATTGAATAATTGCTGTTTTCTTTGCACACAAAATAACAACTTTTAACTTATGGACAAAACTGCCCATGCATCGTGTTTCAAAACCGGTTGTGTTAACGCTATGTGTTAGTTGTTAACATATTGTTTTTTTTTGTATTATTTACGCGGATACTATATGTACAGATCGACGTGATTTATCTTGGAAATTTTGGATGCTTCTGCGGTTGTTAACTTGTTACAAAATACGCTCAGTTAAAGGTCTAGGCCACAATTTAAATCAACACATAACTTAAGGTGCCTTCATATTGACCCAACGGAGGAAAGATGTATCAACTGATAATGCTATATTCAGGAACAATTAAGTGATCTGCAAGCACAACTCTTTGAAAACCACTTAATGACTCCCGCTATTGTAGTTGTGGTTTCCACACTAAGGATGCAGATCATTATGTCTGTATCTGTCCCAAATATCGTGATGAGCATTTACATATGTATCGAAACGCAATTACTTAGCACCCAATAAATGCTACGAAACTCGTGTTCGGTATAACAACGATGTATTAGGAAAAACGTGAAGCTTTTTGATGAAGTCCAGCTGTTTATTAAATATACAAAACAAAGAAGTAACGGATAAAAACCAACTTAGAGCATAGATCACCCTGCTGTGTTTTATCACAGTTGCGTCTTATCATTACTGTATGAATGCATAAATGCTCTCGGGCGGGTCAGGAGATTATTAAACAAAAAATATGTATATATTTGCACTTATAATGTTCTCTTTCTTTTCTTCTTTCTTCTTTGGTATGTTTTTTTTATGTAATTAAACAATATCCACAGTGTGACCACTCCCCCTCTTTTGATTAATGCTGTCTTTGTCATCTTGCTAAGTTTTAATAAAATCTGTGTTATACCAGAACCCGTCATTTGATGATGGTTTGCATCACTTTAGTCTCAATGCTTGTGTTCGCATGTTCTTTATTGGTCTAAATTATGTCACTGTTTAACACATATTTATGTATATAAAATAAAATATGCTAAAACAAAACTTATCATCATCGTCATCATTGTCTTTATCATCATCGTCGTCGTCATGTTCATCATCATCATGATTAAATTACGATTACTAATGCGTTAGGCCATTCTTTCGCATCATTCAGTTACATTATCGGGATTTTATTATTACACAATACTAGAATGCCGCAATAATTCCTGTATAAATATTGCAAAATATACGCATTATCACGAAATAGTATGCTCCGAATATGCGTACGTTAATATTGCAAAATACTAGTATATCTCTAAAATATAATATGTAGTAATAGCTTATTGATGAGTCGTGACCGTTTGTAAATAGGTTATACTTAAAAATAAAACCTCGCAGACTCAGACATTAAACACTATTTATTGTACTTGTAAC
>VMBQ01011770.1:0-20769 GCA_007657795.1 Dreissena rostriformis | reverse complement strand
TTCCCTGCAATACGAAATACTACAACATCCTATAAACACCCATGAATGAGTAAAGACGAATACGGATATTGAAATGAGTAATTGTCATTCATCCTCGTCAGACGAATACGGATATTGAAATGAGTAATTGTCATTCTTCCTTGTCAGACGAATACGGATATTGAAAATGAGTAATTGTCATTCTTCCTTTTTC
Organism: Dreissena rostriformis; assembly: GCA_007657795.1. Lineage (NCBI taxonomy): Eukaryota > Metazoa > Mollusca > Bivalvia > Myida > Dreissenidae > Dreissena > Dreissena rostriformis. The sequence goes on along the minus strand of VMBQ01011770.1, from coordinate 20,576 downwards.
AGACGAATACGGATATTGAAATGAGTAATTGTCATTCTTCCTCGTCTATCATTGCATATACACAAACATTCGAACATTCGCAATACAGCCCCCAACACGATTGATATTGTTTAAATGCCCAATCTGTTTGTATTTATAGACTGGTGGTTTGAAGATTGACGATGAATCCTTCGAAATCAACCCGACGCCGACCATGTTAGTATCACGGTCACTGACCGTGAACAAGCTTAATCCGCACATGATTTCCAGGGTGGTGGAGATCCCGCGCGTGGGAGACACTACCGAAGGTAACCTAAATACTGCCTAGTTAAACCATCCACGTTATATTTAAATATTCGTCACGATATACATAAGTGTGACATGAGATTAATTATATAGGAGAGACATCGTACTTAAATGTGGCGTGTTCTGAGAAAACTGGGCAAAATGCTTGTGCGTAAAGTGTCATCCCAGATTAGCCTGTGCAGTCCCCAAAGGCTTATCCGAGACGACACTTTTCGCCTAAACTGGATTTTCGCTTAGAAGAGACATCATTTAACGAAAAATTCCATAAAAGCGGAAATTGTCGTCCCGGATAAGCCTGTGCGGACTGCACAGGCTAATCTGGGATGACAATTTACGCACAAGCATTTTGCCCAGTTTTCTCAGAACACGCCACAAATACGATACTGATTCGCAGCTAACATTGAATGACAACTGTAACAATTGTGTAACGATTATTCTATTAAACATCGGATGATTATGAAGTCAGTCTCACAAAAGAAAGCGATTGTAATATATTTCACACTTAATACCTTTTTTCGTTACATATATATATGTGTGTTTATACTAAAATAGGGAACTGAACATTGCGACATTAACACAAGCAGATTGGTTTCCATTGCATATGCGTTATGGTTTTCAAAGTAAAACCTGCAACAGACAATGCCGCAGAGTTGTGCCATGTGTTTCAAGTCAATTTACTTCAATAAGTGGAACATAGCAAGGAGATACATTTTAGGTTGAGTGCAAACTGCTTTATCTATTAAACACTTCGTCGGGAAATACACTAGTTTCACACGTAACACACATTTGTGCAAAGAAAGAAATAAAGTTTGAAGCTAATAGAGATTGTCCAAGTGTAACATTTTGATGCTGAATAAAATATTATGATGATTTTATTTTTAACCTTATAACGAAGCTTATAAAACGCCCAAAGAAATCAGAAACAAGGTAAAGCGATAAGGTACGTAATAGTGCGGATATCAAAATGTTGTACACGCTACGCATAGCCAAACACTCAAAACATACCTGTCACTTTATCAATGAAATTCCTCACTTACTATCGACCAATTAAAAGTTAACATCCCTCATCGCATGTGGGCCCATTGAAGGATACATACATTTGTAAACACAATCCTTGAAGTGCGCAATAAACTCACCATGATGTACATCAGAGTTTTAAACATATTTTAGTATACTAGACTATGAACTATTACTTCCTGCATTAAATGAAATAAAAACCTACATAATTTATCCCCTTGGCTACCCACCTATAACTTTCTTTCGATTAGAGAGTGTCAGATATGGGGTGAGCTATATTTAAAATTACTCCCACGCAGTATAGTAAACAAAAATAATAAAGGACCCGCGTTTCCCCGATCGTAAAATGATATACATCTAGTACCTCATCATTTGTTTCTTACTGGTCGTGCCCGCTTGGTTTAAATGAATATAAAATCCTAAAATAAAGAATGTTATTATAAAATACACCAAATGCCTCATGTAATAACCTGAAATTAAACTTTTGCTCATACATTACTGGGTAGACAATAAATAATGTGTTATCAATATGGTTGTTCACCGTTCCCTATGTTTTACTGCCGAATCGATGTAAGCTGTATTTATTTCCTTGCAAATAATGTTGCCCTTTTTATAAAAAAAATTGACTGTAGGCAACAACTAAATATAATCGATATGTAATTTACCTGAAATACATAGTGCTTGAATGGTTCAACAACAGATCTTCCGTTTTTGTAGTTTCTTTACATAAATTCTCTATTTATTGATGTTGCATATCTAAATGATTACTTGTGTTGTTGTTGTTGTTGTTGCTGCTCTTTCTTTATTTTGTGTTGCTATTTTTCTCTTTTTTTTTCTTACCATTACGAAATATTGCTGATAAATAACTGATGTAAATGTATCTTTATTAACCTTTATGCATAATGTCGTCGTTGTCTTTAAATCTAAACTTTGACCCCTCTTTGTAACCACAAAGTCTTGTAGTATTTTCACCATCTATTGCTAATTTGGGACGTCTAGTTTTTCCCAGTATTTTGTATATAACCTTCACATTCGTTAACTGTAAAAAGATATCCTTCAATAATCGCTTTTAACAGCTGAGTAGCTGATTGAACTCCAAAGATCACCATCCCCACTAACCCATTTCTAACGGATTTTGACGGATTTTCCAATGTTTCATGAAACTGTGTAATTACACAATATATATATTCCCTTCCGAACGCGCGTTTGTGATATGAAGTCCCCACACTGATCAGACATTTTTCTAACCGTTAAAACGTGCGATTGTACTTTACTGGAAAAATACTTATTTGTTTAAAAAAATCATGATACCTTTAGACAACTCTCACGAATTAGCGGGCTCCCCACTTTAGTCCATTAACAATGGTTAAAAATATTAAAAAAGAAATCCTTAAAAATGTAAACTGGGTCGCGCTTTATTCTCCCAACACAGATCTTAAATAGTCACGTGGTATAGGCACCGTGAGATCAAGTGCGGGTCCGGATTTTAATTGCTGTCGCGATTTGCACCTTTTATAATTTTGATACAAAGTGACTGCCTTTGGTCAATTAAAGTTTCCTAAAGGTAGGCAATTAGCGGGATTTATGACAGGTATACTGTCATCACCATAGCAACGCATTATCGCGCCTACCGGAATAAACACTTTGACACGAGGAACGACCATTTTTAACAATGTTTGAAGCAAATTTCACGAATACAAAGTCTTTGAAATTGCTCGATTTTTTTCTTTTTTTTTCTTCCGAATATTCGATTGTGAAAATATTATTCGAATATTCGGTGCGGTACCGAATATTCGGATATTCGTTGATATCCCTACTAAATACGTATACAAAATGCTGATTGCGCTTACAGAAAAAGACGCCTTAGTGCCACCTAGCGACCAAGCTGATACGCCTTTACTGCGCGAAGCCCTCCCGGGAAAGGACAATGATGAGGAGCATAGGAGTTTTGGTAACGAAATGCATCTTAACCCTCTCGAGCCTGAACCTAGTCGTGATGACTCTCGGGACATAAGTGACCTTCATGAAAAAGGTAATGTGTGAAAACGTTTTCAAACCGACCTAAGTGTGTATCCGAGCTAGTTCCAAGTTAGTGTTGTTCCCAGTCCTGTGTTTGTGTGTATTTCGAAGTGTATGAGGTTCTTTCCGCGAATGATGCTGCATTGTGTGGACCCGAAGTGTGGCCCAGAACTCCTACCTAATTAACTTACTAGACCCACGAAAGATGGGACGAATTTTGAAATACAGCGGCAATTTCCAGCTATTTAGTTGTTTCTTAAAGATTTGTAATGTACGTGTGGTCTTTTGTTGTGGGGGAGGGGAAGCCGGAGTACCCGGATTAAACACCACCTTCCTGGTATGTTGACCACCAAACAAACTAACATGCTTCTCTGGAATGGGGATTGAACCCGGGTCGCCTAGGTGAGAAGCACGTATACCAACCACTGCAATAACCGGACAGCCGTACCTTGCCAAGGCCTTTTTGCGCTGCGCTTTGAAGCTCCAAATTGCTCTTTTTTAAAAGCAAAAACCGCCTTTAATGCCTTTTGACCACAATTGTTACTCTTGATGTTAGCAATTACAACTAAAAGTGTTGTCTGTGACTGCTTGATTTACCAAATATGCGAACACGTCTACTGAATCGAACAGATTAGCATATTAAATATATTAATTCTTATCTCTCATCTTCGTCAATGGTCGTCTCAGTTCTGTTCGAATTTCTCCAGCTGTCCCACCTCTTGTCCATCTGCTTGGCATATGCATCCATATCTTTGCCTCATATTATCATAGGCTGCCCATTCATCCTCATCCATTTGGGTTCCAGGTAAGAGATTGCCTTGTCGTATTGGATGCAGGCTTGCGAAGGGTGTACTCAACATCTCTGAAGGATGTCCTTTTCAACGAGCTTCTGCTTTTTTCTCCCCATTATTCTTTCTTTGTGTTATTGTCTGGCCTACGGATCTTGAGGATTTTTCTGAGGCAAGTATTGATAAAGAAATGGATTTCCTTGATGGTGGTGATGATGGTTCTACATGTCTCTGCTTCATAGAATAAGGCTGCTCTTGCTTAACCGATGCGGGTTATGACGTCTGCATCCTTTGCGCCATCGTTGTCCACGATGATGCCGATATAGGTGAAGCTAATTACCTCTTCTAGTGCCTCTCCTTGGACTGTGATGGTAGTTTCGTTGGATGCGTTGCTCTTGAACACATTGATCTTCCCTCTGTTGATAGTGAGGCCCAATTTAGCTGTGTTGTCCGCAACTATATTGGTCTTTACCTTCATCGTTTGTTGGGTGTGAGATAAAAGAGCCAGAATGTCGGCAAAATCGAGGTCGTCCAACTGCTTGATTCCGTTAAGCTTCAGTCCCACCCTGGTTCTTACTTCGAAGGCGTCTGTGAATAGTTTGCCTTGCATGATTCTGAACGGCATCCCTTCATAGACTTCCTGACGATATTGGTGATCTTTTCTGGCACTCCGTAGCGTCTCACTAGTTTCAAGAGGGACTACCGGTCAACGTTGTCTAACGCCTTCTCACTGTCGATAAAGTAGAGGGGCGAGTTCAACTCCAGAGATTGTTCTAGAATGATGCACAATCTCTTCTTTCAAAAGCCAGCTTTTTTGGTCATGGAGATGTGGGTCTTAAAGAGTCTTTCATTCGGTTTGGCAGGATGCAACTACACATCTTTCCTGTGATAGACAACAGCGTTATCACTGGTTAGTTGGAGCAGGAACTGAGGTCGCCTTCCCCAGGGAGCTTGATGAGGTATATCTCTGTCCAGCCTGATGGTATTTCTCTCTCTTCTCATATCTGGCTGAGGAGTAAGTTAAGTCCTTCCTTTCGGGTCTCGACTTCAGCCTTAAACGCTTATGCTGGTAGGCTATCATGTCCCGCAGACTTGCCGTTCTCCAACTACTTGATGGCACTGAGGATCTCTTTCTTCGTGGATGCGCAGAACTTGATTTGCAGATGGCTTGTAGCTGGTCTTATCTACGATGGGTTCGGGGGAGCTCGCATGTTGAGTAGCTCCTGGAAGTGCTCGAACGACCTCTTCTTCTGCCCTTCGTCATCTGCTATTACTCATCCTTTCTTGTCCCTTGCTGGCCTCTCTTTGCAAACTTTCATGCCATTCTCTATGTGAGTGGGTACAGGTCCTTGGTTTTGTGTGAAGGGGTACAGGTCCTTGGTTTTGTTTGCTTGAATGCCTCTTTTGCTTCTGTTGCAGTCGTCTCGATAATCTGGTACATGCTTCTCTTTGTCCTTTTAAGCATTATGCGTTAAAATGCCATTTTGAATTGTCTTTGCCATGCCCCTACAAACTCCTCCGTAAACCCATACAAGTGCATATTTAAGATAATTCCATATGTATGTCCGAGAAAATGTGGAATACTTATCCGGAATAATTGTAAGTATATATCCGAGATAATTGGCAGTGTATGTCCTTGATAGCTAAAAGTGTATGTAATTTACGTGAACGTCCTATATAGTTCCAGTCTTATATCAAAGAGTTTCTTTATGTATTACTGATATAGTGTCAAGAGTATATCGTATAAAGTTCGAATTGTATATCCGGGATAGTTTGAAGTTAATATCGGAGAAAGTTTCCACTGTATGTCAGAGATAGTTCAAAGTGCATGTCAAATACATTTCAAGAGATATCCGATATGCATGCAGTTTCAGATGCGTACCCGGTATAGTTCTAAGTGTATACCCTATAAAGCTCAAAGTGCACATCAACGTTTCAAACACAGACAGTAATATTTGTTTGTATGTTTCTGAAATAGTTATCTATGAAAATCAGCGGGAGTCTCAGATGCACACCAGTGATCGTATCTTAAACAATTGACGACTTAGTAAATCAGTGATAAATAAATAAAACTATTCAAAAACATCAGCGATATTGTAAATGGTATTTGTCTAATTCTTTTTAGAAAAAATAACATATCTGCGATATGTTTTAAATCAATTTAAGTCACAGTTCAAAATGATTGAATAGTTGTTTATGTATGTGGCGTTGATGGTTTCAGAGTTGGAAAACAAGCTTGCCAAAGAACTACGACGTCTTCTCATGAAAAGCGAGTTGGATGCCTTTACAGAGGTGATGAAAAAATGGTTAACTTTCTTTAATAATAAAGTATAGACGTTTCAATGAAATGATCCTTACTAATTTTGGCAAGTATTTTTGCAATGTGTTATGAGAGATGTGAAAATTATGTTTGCTGAACAAGCCACTTCGTCATTAAATTGTGCATTGCTTATAAGGAATATATACATGTAGCATCGAAGTCGCGCAGTCCGTCTGAACGTGTGTTATTCTGCTCGTCTGAAAGTGCCAAGGTGTCCATGCACAAAATCCTGTGACGGCTATACATTTGCCATATTTTAAAGTACATGTAACTTGTCACATAAGTTAACAATTATAAAATAATGAGTTGCGGGTAACAACCTTTTCCCTAAATCCAATTTAAGATAAGACTAATAGGTCAACTTTTGCGATCAAACGGTTCGCAATTTCTGTCGCAGCCATAACTTATGGATTTTAAAATAAAAAAACACACATGTATGCTATCATAAGACAACGTTTCACGTGTAAAACCGTCACCTTACCTAAAATTTAAAAGTTATATTTAAATATTAAAGATCAAATTTTGCCATAAAAAGCTCCTCCGGACTGCAACCTTTTTCTGCATCATGTACTTTTGAAATAACTTACCACAAATGACCACCATCAGCCGAATGCGTGTCTTTTTTTTTCAAAGGTCAAAGTCACAAGAAGATGTCAAAAGACAAATTGGCCATAACACAGCTTGTTTTTGACAAAAGTGAAGTTTTAAAACAAAAGTGGAATGTGGGGGCATTCGTGCCCTATGGACACGTGTTTCGTTTCAATGAGTTGTAGTTTGCTATCATCGTGTGCTGCAACGCTTCTTCTGTTAGGCATACGAAATTAATGTACCTTGAGTAACTGTATCCTTAACAGTCCTTATGTGCTATTGCTACCATTTGTGAGGATTATGCAACTGATATATTATGTGTCTATCGATATCAGAAACTTCACCTACATCGTCAGAAGAGACAATCAACCAACACGTACGCCCTGGAAATCCTTGTCGGAGTCGACCCTTCCGTCTGGAAAAAGTATGGGGTAGAAGGTCGTTGCTCGTAAATTGTACAGTGCTTTATCTAGAAAGGCTCTTTACTAATGGATATGTCATTTTGTTTTTGCTGTTATCAGCGCAGAAAGTTTTAACTATTTGAACAAAGTAATATTGCAAAACAATAATTCTTATTTGAACGCAAGTTATGCAATAAAGTATTTGTGATGTTTTTATGCCAAATAAGAATTTGCAACGATTGAGCAATGTTTTAGTTAATATTCATTTGTTTATCCCAATATGCTTTTTGGTAAAGAATTTTTCTGGAACAACTTTTCCAATACTTCGACATCCTAGCATGCATATATAACTGGTATTCGACGTACCTGTCTAAGCTGGTTTCTGACTACGTTTGCAGGTACTACGCAAAAGCTGTTGCCACAGCCACTATGACTAAGGATCAGGCAACCGAGTTGTTCATCCGGCAGCGTTTCTCCCACATCATAAACGGGGTACGCTAGACAGAGCGTACATTCTAATTTGCGTGCGTGTGCTTGTGTAGTACTTCTCGAGTGCACCGGGGTTTTCTCACTGCATTCCAGAAACGGTCTAGCTCTCTTGTCGTTTAGGGCACGGTGTGCAAAGCACCTAGAACACTGCACCTCGGTTTAACGGAACATACGTTTACGATACACATTTGGTTGCGTGCTTCCCCTTTTGTAACCAACATACTTTTCAAGTTGTGATGTCAATTTTCGAAATGATCAAGCTGCTTTTCGAACACCATCCAAAGACTATTAGTTATGACTTTTAATAATTACATAAATTTGCGCATGACTGCTTCATCGAACTGCATTCTTATAGTGCTTTTTTTTATCCGTTTGCTCACTTCCTGTTGCTAAACATATAAAGCTGTAAATGTGTTTTTAACTTTATCTAAAAATATAGTAAAAAAATAAACATTTGTGCTTACTTATTGAATAACAGCTCCAGTTTTCTGATAATACGACCAAATAAAAGTATAAACGTGTATTGTGTCAACAATCCTAACATTTTGTTTCAAATAGTGTTAACGTTGATGCAATGTTAGGAATGATGTTGACCTCTTTATGTTCATGCCAGAGGCAAAACTGATAAGGGCATATCATGGAGTATTCATAGTTACTTGCAATCGTTATAAGTTGAAACTAAAATTGAGTGACAAAAAAGGAACTTGGACTTTAAATTTTACATACTTCCAGTTAGTGATGTTCGTCCGCAACACAAATCAACAACAATCTCTTACCATTTCAGATAAGTCTTCGCTATGAAAGTATCGAAGATTCTGAGTTAAATATTTACGTGACCATGACTGGAATCATCATTTACAAGGTAGGGTACAGGGATTGAAGGATCTTGAAGTGTTTTCTTTGTGAAAATGTGCGGGCAAGCAATTTGTAGATGTACTCATAACAAGCAATTTAATTCAATTAAATAATAGCGCAGCATCGATAGTATCTGCAATATGGGCATTATCGATGCTGTGAGTTTGCTTGTGTTAACAATTTTAATAATTTATAAACTATGGTTTTTATTTATTTTTATTTGTATTTATTTTTTATTTTATTTTTTGGGGTGGTGGAGATGTTCATTATGCCATTTGTGAACAAATGGCTCGAAACTTATTTTTTTCAGGAAATTGCTGCCAACAATCCGTTACCAAATGCTCAAACAGTGGAGACGGTTGATGGAAGGGAGGTTGCAGATGGTGACTTCTATTTACGCCAATTGGCCGGCTGGCTTGCCGGTCTCACCGGTGCACCCGATAATGATCACGCAATGGTGTTTACCGAGTAGGTCGTGACTTCACATATTAAGTATTATGTGCTAAATCGAACAAGCCATTGTTAACAAATCAAATCTGACATGCTCATAGTTATGTGTTATGGCAAAATAACCATAAACATACGAGATAGATCAGTAATCATATCTGTCTTTGTTTTCACACAGGATCGGTGGGGTTAGTGGAAAAACATGTTTTACGCCTTAGTATCATATGCAAAATGAAATCAAATGATATACATCTGTTCTTGTTCCTAATTTTTGTTATGTATACGTACTTAAGAAAGACAGCGTTGATGAATCCAAATATGCATTGATTATCGTGCAATATGTAAAACTCGTAGGTACGACTTATACGTGGTTGTGAATGCTACTACGGGAGAGAGATACTACAACTTGGCGGGTATTGCCTGGTTGAACAACGTGTGTAAGAGCCATCGTGTGTCCATTCAACAGGACGACGACTACTTCACTACAACAAGCGTCGCTGCCCACGAATTAGGGCACAAGTAAGTCCATAGAATAGAACGGATATGTTCATGTTGATCCATATACGTGTTGATCTATACATGTTTATCAGGCTGCAATTTAGGATTAAACTACCCATTTAACAATTATGGTAATGTTATTATACCGATCAATGATGTTATGAAATGCAACTCTGGGTGACAGATAACCATATGCGTTTCGTTCCTGCCAAAGTGTATCCGTCACCCTTATTACGTACTACTTTTTTTAGTAAATATGTGATGAAAAGAATTGGGTACACACATATTTTTACGTAGTTAAGTTACCAAATATTACAAGTATTGTATTTAAAGTATGAATGAAAAATTGTTTTAATGTATTAAAATTAAATAAAGCACTAAATCATTACTACAGTTACAAAAAAACGTCCGGAAAAAAAAAACGTTCGTCAAGTTAACGTTAAAGAAACAGTGTCTGTGCACCCCATTCCGGGCTTCAATTGTTGCGCATGCGCTCAAGGGATATTTGTTTTGTGTATATTCACACGAAATTAATCCAGGATATGTATTCGCAGTTTCGCAGTTAAAATCGAACCGTTATGAAAACTCAAAAATAAAAATTGTTCAACACGATTCTTAAATATTTTGCTTGGTGATTAAATTTAAATCGAGTCATTTTGCGAGATAATGTCTTGTTTCACTGCTTGTTATGGAATTGGACTAAAAAGAACTATTCCATGTTGCGGATCCAGCGAAGATAACGCATAGATTCGATATTACTACGCAAGGTTCAGTTAATTTAATGCGTGTTCGGTACTAGCTCTGTTATTTCAAATAATAAAATATTCGCCACAACATATTTAAAACAAACAAGGCAGGATAAATAGAATAGTGTGTTATTGTCTTTTGCTTTAGTTCGCTTCCCACTCCCATTGTTCGCAGTGCGCGTGTGGAAATGATTGATATAGCTTTCAAACGTTAGATTAGTCTGAAGTTAAATAAGGCAGAGATGCGCACGCTTTGAAAAATTGATCATTAGTGCTAATGCATGTAGTTTTTACCTGCAGCCTCGGTTCCAACCACGACGGNACCTTCATTGAAACAACCATGTCGTTGGTTCTTCTTAATATCATGCAGCCGTTAGAAGTTCCTAAAAAATGTCATAATTCTGCTTTAAAAGACCCACCGATTATGCTTCAAGTTGCAACAAAAGGCCAAACATTAATTTTAAAATGGCAGCTTTTTGTGCCGAATTGTATTGAGCAATTAGGCAGAAAAGCCGTTATTATGGCTTGAAAGATACAAGTATATGAACTTGTTAATGCCCCCAAAGGATTATGAACATTTTGAATAAAATGACGGCGTCGACGATGATGAAGATTCTGTTGCAAGATCCAACATGTCAATTTAAACGGCATAGTGTCAACTTAATACTATTTTGATTGATGTTGCAAATACAACAACTAATTCAATAGCGATAATTGATAAGCTGTAATGTCCAATTAGTTTTCCTTTTAACCATTAACCACGCTGTGACAAACACGTGACAAACTGATGAGAAAGTTGAGTGACACGTTCATTCTGAGCACCTGTGACACCTGTGCGTGTATATAACACCATACGTTAAATGTAGTTTATAATTTAGTATAGGATTTAATTCAAAAGTATTCGCCATTTGAAAGTACAACGTGTTGGAGTTTACCATGATTTCCTTCGTCATTTTGATCGTAGTTTGTGGATTGTGTAATGCAGGTACAGTATTTCTTTTAAAGAAGTTTACATGTATTAAATTAATCAATTATAATTTAGTATTAGATAATATATGAATTTAAATTCATATGACATTCAACTTCCTTTAAACAACGGATGTATTTAAACATTTGTTGTAACTTAATATATTGCGCAAAAGCGATATGCTCTAGTGTTAAATTTGTACTATAGTAAAAAATCATTTGTTTGAACATTTTTGTAACTTAATAAATGCATCAAAATCTATATGATCTAAACTTAATTTTCTACTTTATTTTAAAAGGTGCAAGGTCAACGTTAAAGTGAATATACTGAATGATCATAAAAAAAAATGTGTAAAAATCAAAGAGTTTTGGGAATCTCGGTGCTAGACAAAGCCGTAAAACTTGCCAAATCGGTCACGGATATTTCTCCTGTGAAAATTATGTCAATTGAAAAAGTGTGTCGAATGATAAAACATCATTCGTTTGCTTATAAATCCAATGACAGGTGAATTTAAATAAATCGAAATGAAACCAAAGCAACACATTGTGTAACCTCACCTCTTTTTTCCAGACTTCCGCTGCTTTCCTAATGGCACTGTAGTGTTTTCTAACCCCGACGGCCGGTTCAACACGGTGTATGTTAAGTCGGCAACCTGTCGTCTGCGAACTGGCGAGATGCACGTGGAGGTCTGGCTCGATAACTGTCAGCTGGTGAGTGCGATTTACACACTGAACAAAAATAGAAATATAAGAGTTCTGAACTTAAAGTCTTCCCAATACAATAGCTCCAAAATTGACAATCGATTCAATTTGCGCCTTAAGGTTGCTATATATTTCAACTTTTTAATTATTTAATTTATGATTACTGGTCCGGTATTCGTTAACCAAACTTTTTGTAAGGGATCGACTTTTCATACAGGATAATATGTAAGTTTACACTATATCTTACAATGTATTTTCTCTCTCAAATTACAACATTATTTGATGTGTATGAGATTTTCAAGAAGGGATGCCCATTTCACAAACAGTTTAACAACATCATAATTTACAATTGTGAAAATAGGAAAATATTAGCTTTGTTCCATTTTTCAGGACGCTAATCACACGGTGACATTCATGAAAGTCTGGAAGCAGTTGGGTATCGTCACAGACGGTCTGGTTCAGCCTTTTGTCTGCCGACAAATCCCGAACGAGGGCGTTATTCATAACGTCAGTGTAGCCATGCCAGTCACGTGAGTATAACTGCTAACGGAAATGTTTTTACATATGTCGTGTAGAATCAAGAATAACTTTTCATAGTCATCACAACATGGCTTCGATCACAACCATGATAATTACTTATTAAAACAATATTTTTTTTAATTTATTTACTTAAAATTGCTATTCTCACTGTCAAGTTGTTAACTTGCATACAATTATAATGCATGTTAAACAGAGTTACTTATAAAACGTAAAAAGTTTTAATTCGCAAAATTAACTTTACAAAATAATTTGATACAAGTGATGTTTTATCAATAAAATTGTATATAGACGTTTACAACTTAAAATGTATCACCCGACCTCTTTTCAGTGAGAACCCTTCGATATCCACAACAGTGCGGGAGTTGGATAACGGAGTCCGCATAATAACGCCTCTTGGGAACAACACTTCCGGTGAATACGAAATTACTAGAACTGATAGTTCACTTGTTTTTTTTTATTATTATTTATATTCTTTCATTTCCTCTATATCTTAAAAAAATGTAACTTTTTCGCAAAGTTGTCATCTGTGTCCATCTCATTTTCCGATCCTATTTTGAAATCAAATATGTAACCTACATATCTAAGCTACAATGTTGTCTCGTTATTGTCTTTTTTAAGTTACATCATCTAAAATGCATCTTCTCCTGCTAAATATGAATCAACCATTTAGTTTATAGATGCACTAAGGCTCCCAGTTAGTTAAAATGCCTTTTTAATCACGCTCTATGTAGTTATCAAACTGTAATGAATGCTTGATTCAGATATAATATTATACAGTGACCGTAAATTATAAGTTTTCATGAAACGCCCCGATCCAATAAGGTCCTATTCACATGCCTGTTCATATGAACTCGGAAAATAGTCGAAAACTCAACCTGGAATACCAAAACATTATTGACGATCTTGTTAGTGGAAGCAACTTTTTATTTCACGAATTTCGACCCTTGTGCATTTATAATAATCAATTTGTATACGATACTTTTCGTAAAAGTTGCTAATGATTGGGACCCTAGTAGTTGCTTGTTTGGTTGGTTGGGTTTGATGATTTGCTGTCCTTCTACTTCTTCATTTGTTGCCGGCTTAGTTGTCGTCTTTTTTTTAAAGAAACTTCTCGCGCTTCATATTCTCAAGGAGTAGAATTGCAAGACAATTTCCCGATAACATTTGAAGTGGTCGATACAAGTTTTTCCTTCGATTTTTCAAATACTGTTAATTTTTCACTAAATATATTGCGTTTCATTTTCAAATGAATCAGTATTGCTCAATAACATGTTCGCGTGGTAAACATTCAAAATGGCAAACTGGTAGCCATCTTGGATTTGGTAAAAAAAAGGTCAGACTTGGTCATCGAAGATCATAATATAGCCCATTTATATCAAACATCTTGTAGTTTATGTTTCAAAGCATCATATTGAGAGTATGAATCACTTTAGCGATAATCAATTCAATAATCTTCGTATTTTTCAGAAACCATTACAACTACGACGAGAACTACGCCGACCACGACGAGAACTACACCGACCACGACAATAACAACGCCGACCACGATGAGAACTACACCGACCACGACGAGAACAACGCCGACCACGACGAGAACAACTCCGACCACGACGAAAACAACGCCGACCACGACGAGAACAACGCCGACCACGACGAGAGCAACGCCGACCACGACGAGAACAACGCCGACCACGACGAGAGCTACGCCGACCACGACGAGAGCTACGCCGACCACGACGAGAACTACGCCAACCACGACAAGAACTACGCCGACCACGACGANTGACGCACACATGCGTTTTGAGTTTTGCAACGATTTAATAGTTTTCTAGTAAAAAACGATAAATTTGTCTTCGGAAAATGCTAATTTTCATTAAATGCGACCTATGTGTTAAATTATTTACACGTTAATTGACAAAAGAGCGAACGAAACTGTAACAGAGATATGCCAAATTATATCATGAATGTCCTTTAAAATTTTACTTTTAACACCTAGTGTGTTTCTGTGTTAAAATCATGTGTTTGCAGGACGGGTATAAAAGTTTATGGATAAATCCAAACTGATATGAACATTTCTGTGGATAATAACCAAACTCAAAATAGTCTGGAATTATCCATACACTAGTTAGGTCATTATCCAATTTGTATATTCTTGTCCCAAACAAATACGAATATATTGCGTTTTCGAGCATTTACGCCAATCAAATTTTGGACATACATATATGAAAGGTTAATACATAAGTCCAAGCATTAAAACATTAAAAACATTCGATTATAATTGTTTTTGGCCTAAAACTTTCGACAATTTCATTTACTTTTTCCAGATTTTCAAATATATTCATGTTATTTTGACGTAATTGTTTTTTATTCTTATGAGTTTATAAGCGCATTGTATCCGACAAATAACATTTTATCAAAAATAAACGTTTATTATGTCACAACTTACCTTAAATACACGTGTTCTTAGAAATAAATGACTGTTGTCTTTATTTGTGTCGCCTTTTTTTTCTTCATTTTGAATTATCCTACTCAGTTTGGATTATCGACGTACAGGGGGTGTATAATAACACCTCTGAATATCCCGCCTTTGACCCACGGGCTATAGAAGTAATTCATCATTGTATCCTTATGTAACATTTGTAAGAAGGCTTCATATGCTCAAATCAGCTCAATGCAAATCCTCAAATCGGTGACGACAAATTCATTGATTATCTAGCGTTAGTTCATTTACTGTCACAGAACACGATATTCTCCCACTTGAGCCTAAAAAAAATAGGTCGGTTTCCGGTCTCCTTGGGAAAAAAACAGGGTCGGTAGGTAGCGATTGTTTTTTTTGTCTTTCGGGTACTAGAATGGAGAAATGAACCGAAATAAACGAAAATGAACCCCCCCCCCTTTTTTTTTGGCGACCCCAATAAAAAGTTGAGGGTCAGCGCCGATTCTGGAGACACGGTCGGGCGACCGGAAACGGACCTATTTTTTATTTGGCCCTAATTACGATGAACTTTTAGCATTAACCACACGTTTGATTGAACGCCTAATGACGTATTTAAGCAATATTGAATATTGATGCATTCATTGTCTACGTGTTAAACACACATACATCGTAATTACAAAATGGCATAACAATGCTGGCTAGTTGTGTCACTTGAAAACATATTGAGCCTTTTTTCGGTATTCTTGTACAAAAAAGTCATGATAAAAATTAACTACATAAAAATATAACAAAAAAGAGCAATTCAATGAAACACTGTATATGTAATTGTAAACGTAGATTAAAAAGGAAATGATTGTTGGTAGCTTGCTCAATGTTAAAACCGAATGTAGTTTGTATATTAAATATTGATCAGATAGACATAGTCAAAAGGTCTCATCTTCGGCGAATAATTGTTGAGTATACTGATAGTTCTTTTCTTAATCGCAACACAATGTGTTGAACAAATTCATCAGACTCGAAACATATCGCATTAAACGACGATGATTACTTTAGCTCCTAAAATGTACCCTTTTATGAAGGGAGGGCAGCTGATTTAAACTAGTTGAAGTATATATGTCTTGCCAGCGGGGAATTGTTATCGATCTGATTAAATTTGGCCAAAAAGAAAAACAGAAATGATGTTAAAGATTTGTGTACCATTTATAAGGTGATAATCGTTGTTTGCTAGTATTATTTGTTGCTTTATCATGGAAATGGCATACATAATTCCAGTTAAGTTATTGTTTTATATCGCTGATCGCTGTATAATTCGCATGTACACCAATAAAGTTCGCTAAATTCCTTTATTTTAGTGTCTTATTGACACGGTGTCACTGGTTGCTGCAGTATTCGTACGTACATCTAAAAATCTAAAATCTGTTATGACATAATCCTTTACTGTTATATACAACAACTTATAGAACGTGTTTTTTTTCTCTTTTTTTAATTATCGTCGTCAGTAACAATATCTAAATGATCTTTAAATTCCATTTTTCCATGTGCATGTTTTTCGTGTAGGTCCATTCAAAATGCAAACTGACGGCACTATCTAAACGAAATCCAATGACACATTGCACATTCTTTGCATATTTCTCAACTTTTTCCCCCTTTGATCTCTTTCGACATACGAAATCGTTTGCCATATGCGGTCTTCTTTCCGGCTAATACTTCGCTGCTACAAATTCCTCTGCTAATGAGACACGTAGACCATTGATTACCAGTTAGGTAAAATGCCGTTTTAATCGCGATCTATGTAGTTAACAATGTCTAATGATATGTGGTTCCAACATAATATTGTACAGTCCTAATAAAAACAGTATAACTAATGTTTGTTCGCTTCANGTAGGTCCATTCAAAATGCAAACTGACGGCACTATCTAAACGAAATCCAATGACACATTGCACATTCTTTGAATATTTCTCAACTTTTCCCCCCCTTTGATCTCTTTCGACATACGAAATCGTTTGCCATATGCGGTCTTCTTTCCGGCTAATACTTCGCTGCTACAAATTCCTCTACTAATGAGACACGAAGACCATTGATTACCAGTAAGGTAAAATGCCTTTATAATCGCGCTCTATGTAGTAAACAATGTCTAATGAATATGTGGTTCCAACAAAATATTGTACAGTCCTAATAAAAGCAGTATAATCATCAGTTGGGATGATATGCTCAGATCCAATTAGACCCTATTCACATGTCTGTTCATATGAAAACGGAGGTAATACTTGTCTATTCGTAATGCTCATTGACCTAAAGAGTCATCGAGCAATAAGGTCAGAATGTTTGTCTTCCATCTTCATTGTATCAGAACAGGCATTAACAGTTTTGTATGTGGCTATTGCTTTAAAGTGGAACAAAGTTCAAAAAGGTAATAATACTAGTACAAAGATGGATATTGAAAATTTTGTACTTGTACTTCAATACCATTTTAATACGGAATTAGCTGTG
This sequence comes from Dreissena rostriformis, assembly GCA_007657795.1. Taxonomy (NCBI): domain Eukaryota; kingdom Metazoa; phylum Mollusca; class Bivalvia; order Myida; family Dreissenidae; genus Dreissena; species Dreissena rostriformis. The sequence goes on along the minus strand of VMBQ01011770.1, from coordinate 2,987 downwards.
AACAAAAAATGATAAAACTTTAAATCATTCGGTAACGCTCTCCCATTTGTAGTAAATGCGTTAAATGGATGGCATATCCTTCCAAAACATACAGAATGCTTAATGCGTCGCAACTGCAAACAGATAAATTGCTAATTCTATTCATGCCTCTTTCTGCCCGTGTTTTCGTTATTTTGTCGGTTTGAATTTTCTGTCGAAATATGATTTCTTTGTCGCCGATCATCACTAACAGTATTTATCTGGTAAAAATATTATATTGATGACATTTTTTAATTCTATAAATAATTGCAAGCCCCTGTCGATGCATACATGTACTAAAAATCTGAAAACGTTTCTAATGGACATATAACCTACCATCGTAAAACAAAAACAGTTCATTCTCCTTACATTTTATTATATACGGATGCATTAGAAAATACTTACTAAATATGCGTGTTTTAAACGTCAGGACGCTATATGCGTGTCTGTTGGTATCTTGAACCCAGATGATTTGGATATCTCATCTACTCAAGCAAGAAGAGAGTTGGCTAAAGAAGATTGACATCTTAGTCATGGAATGCAGAAAGTTCAGTGAACAAACTAAAACACATTATTTGGCTAAATACTAATGGCATTATGTTGATATTGGTTTCAAACAAACATACGTTGTTGAATAATACTTTTGTTGCAACACATGCTCATGACCGTGTTTCATATGAAAAGCCATATAACCATTCAGACCAATAGGTGGTTACCATGTTTCATATGAAAAGCCAGGTACCAGGCAGATCAATAAGTGGTGACCATGTTTCATATAAAAAGCCTGGTACCAGGCAGATAAATAAGTGGTGACAATGTTTCATATGAAAAGCCTGGTACCAGGCAGATAAATGGGTGGTGACAATGTTTCATATGAAAAGCCAGGTACCAGGCAGATCAATGGGTGGTGACCATGTTTCTTATGAAAAGCCAGGTACCAGGCAGATCAATAAGTGGTGACATTCTTTCATATAAAAAGCCAGGTACCAGGTAGATCGATTGGTGGTGACCATGTCTCTTATGAAAAGCCAGGTACCAGGCAGATCAATGGGTGGTGACCATGTTTCATGTGAAAAGCCAGGTACCAGACAAATCAATGGGTGGTGACCATGTTTCTTATGAAAAGCCAGGTACCAGGCAGATCAATGATTGGTGACCATGTTTCGTATGAAAAGCCAGGTACCAGGCAGATCAATGGTTGGTGACCATGTTTCGTATGAAAAGCCAGGTACCAGGCAAATCAACTGTTGGTGACCACGTTTCATATGAAATGCCAGGTACCAGGCAGATCAATTGGTGGTGACCATGTTTCGTATTAAAAGCCAGGTACCAGGCCGATCAATAGGTGGTGACCATGTTTCATATGAAAAGCCAGGTACCAGGTAGATCAATGTGTGGTGACCAAAAGTATATGTGAAAACCCAGGTACCAGGAAAATCAATGGTNAACCCTTCTAAGGATTTTATTGTTAAATGCTGATATGTACCACCTTTTACTTCACCACCTTCATTATTGTTTAACCACAGGACATGTTTTGAAAGTTTAATAATTAATTCACTGAACATAACGTTTCAAATGTGCGCAGACTCTAATGTCCGAACAAGAGCGATACACCACTGTAAAATCTATGATAGCATACTTACACGGAGGGTGACAAACTCACCAATTTAAGTTAAAGAGAGGCAGCGCTTTTTTTGCACCGAGTAATATTATTGAAACATTAGATTGAAAAGCCGTTATTTTTGTTTCACAGAGGCATCATTTCAGTTATAAAATTCAAAATCGAAATATCTTAATTATTCATAAAGCATTCACTAATTATATCCATGTGGTCGGTTGCAAAAACATGGGCATAGCGATATATGCGTTTGATATTATAATAAGAGGTTTAAATGCCCAGTTGGTCAAACAATTAGGCAGCGCTCTGTGTGCATATGACATAGAAACAGACCGAAATACAATTATATTAACTACTCAATTCCCCCAAAGGATTATGCAGATATTGACTAAAATGACGGCGTCGACGATGATGAAGATTCTGTTGTTAGATCAAACATGTCAAATTAAACGGCATAGTGTCAACTTAATACTATTTTGATTGATGTTGCAAAGACAACAACGAATTAAATACCGATAATTGATAAGCTGTAATGTCCAATTAGTTTTCCCTTTTAAACATTAACCACGCTGTGACAAACACGTGACAAACTGATGAGAAAGTTGAGTTACACGTTCATTCTGAGCACCTGTGGCGCCTGTGCGTGTATATAACACCATACGTTAAATGTAGTTTATAATTTAGTATAGGATTTAATTCAATCGTTTTCGCCATTTGAAATTACAACGTGTTGGAGTTAACCATGATTTCCTTCGTCATTTTGATCGTAGTTTGTGGATTGTGTAATGCAGGTACAGTATTTCCTTTAAAGAAGTTTGCATGTATTAAATTCATCCATTATAATTTAGTATTAGATAATATATGTATTTAAGTTCATATGACATTCAACTTCCTTAAAACAACGGATGTATTTAAACATTTGTTGTAACTTAATATATTGCGCAAAAGCGATATTCTCATCTCATCGCTCAACATCGACTTGATACATAGACGTGCTCTACCCGTGTAGTGAAAATTTGGTTTTATATAAATTCTTAAATCGGTTCTGTGACACAAAAATATCGGATATTGTGAACAAACTAATATGGAATATGAAACCGGTATGAAATTTTAACTTTCATAAAAAAAAACGTTTTAAACCTATAAACTTGTTTACTAACTCATGTATGTACCAGTAATACAGTCCAGTGGCCTGCATATACTTTGATTTAAACTACACGAGGAATACATGCACGGGTGACCACTATCAAATTTTAAATCAACGGAAGCGTATAAGGGACATCATCGCTTAACAAGTTCGCAGCTATTCCAGTTCTAGTTAAGGAGCAGCAAATTTTCCAAACAGTGCATA
>VMBQ01011768.1:0-22789 GCA_007657795.1 Dreissena rostriformis | reverse complement strand
ATTTCTCACTTTGAATAATATAGAACGTATTCTTTTATATAGAAATAATGAAACTCCAGAAACATAATCAGGAGAAACATTCGTATTAATCCACGCAATTCTTTCTTGTTTGTCATTTATATGCTCAAAACGCATTTGTCTAGGCATCAAGGGTTTGCAGAACAACAGATATGTCACATTCAGTGTAACCACTAAAAAAAAGAGAGGTGTGTATGAAAAAACTGCAATACTGCTGCAGCTTCTGGAGTTTCACTTCTTCATATTGACTTAATGCATGTGTGACCTAGTGTCTATTAAATACAGGACGATGCATTCAACATGATATAAATATGAACATGATTAGATGAAGATTCAGCTTTAAAAAAAGAAAAAACAGTAGTGTTATTGAACATGTCTTCAATATTTAGATGAGGTATCGTTCGAAGTGTCGGGCTAGCAGAGTATCTTTTTCAAATGAATCTGAACGATGCTTTTTTCGTTACTAGCTATAGCCCATCATGAACAATTGGATTAGATAACGCCCATCTCCCAACCCAATGCCAGTAAAACAACCGCATAACAAATGACATAATTAGTAAGATGCATCAAATACTAATTTGATGATATGAGGATATTATTATCCAACATCAGTTGTAATTTTATAACATATATAATTATACGAGTTAATGGATTATATTCAAAGAATGATTTTGGTAAGATTGCAAATAAGGAAAACAATCTTACGAAAACATGTTGATATGCTCGGACTCGGAATATATAACTGCAACATCGTGCGAGTAGTCAGTCATAGAAAAAAGCAATGCAAACGCATCATCGGAACTGACAGTATTTATTTCGTTCCTAACTATATTATATAGAAGTATAACGGATTTGAATGAACGTGATGACAACGTTCACTTGCATATTGAATCGGCTTTAAGATAGGAATGTTATATCAATTGAATTAAGTTCAAGGACGATACGTAGGCAATAATTAAGTCAGATGCCAGTACCCAGTAATCAATAATAGCAAATCGTATATACACCTTGAGCGTTTTCAAGCAAAACATTGTAAAATCACTTTTCAGGGTAGAATAAGGAAAATATAGCACCTATTTCGTTAAATATTTAGGAACATGAATTATCTATTTTGTTGAAGATCCACTCGTGAGAGAACGAGGAGGAGATAGTGAGACGGAAGGCGAAGAGAGGCATGAGGCTGTCGCTGATGGCCAGGTTGACGATGTAGCGGTCGTTACGAGACAGGCGGGACCAGTTCGAGAAGCACGTGCACACGACCATCACGTTTAGCGTCACCGCGAAGAAACCTGAGGGAGCAAAGGAAGGATGATATAAACAGGGATAAAATAAAACAGAGTTTCGTAGTTTGGGAATGAAGGCACATTTTGGACCCAGGTGTAGTTTGAGGGAGAAATCTCTTTCAAAGTAACCGCGAAGAAACCTGTAGGATCATTAATGAAAACCTAATTAAAATAATACAATTTGTTACAACCTCCCAATATGCATTAGCCACATACGATACAACAGATACGTAACATTCAGTCTAACCACTAAAAAAAACGTACAGGGAATTCAGAAAAAATGGTAAAAAGAAATTTTAACATATATATATATATATGTTTGTCTTAAATTTTGCAAATGCCAAACAGCTGTATGCATACTGCAGTGTTAAACAAGTTTTGTTGCAGACATAGAGAGTAGCTTTAAACCGTGCTATTTAGAACATAATTTGGACAAATGTCAAAATACAGATATAAAAACAATACAAGATTTTAAGTTGAGAACAGAGCGTAAAGCATAAGCTTTTATATATATTTGCTCTACTTTTAAACCTTTGATGCCTAGACAAATGCGTTTTGAGCATATAAATGACAAACAAGAAAGAAACAAAGAATTATCAAACAATTTCCAGTAATGTGGACATTAGACTACATATAACATAATTTTCCTTTGCACAACAAACACCAATTTACAAGCTAAAATACATCGAATCAATGTCTAGCAATAGGTATATTTTCATACAAATTACATACTTTTATTTTAAAAGACATCTGAATGTTCAGTAGGAATACCTTGAAATGCGACAAAAAAAGAAAATTTTATCTTCGAATAACATCACACCACAAGCCATTTGTACATAAGTCTAAAAATGTGACACATTTCTAAATGCAGTTCAACAAAACTAAACCCCTTGGTTAACTTAAATATCAAGAACAAGTGTATTAATTCAAAAATAGTGCCAAAACAAGTCCTTAATAACACGCATTTAATAACAGTTTTGTTTATCACCGTCCAAGTTACAACTAACACACATCAAATAAAACAATACACACAGTGGCAAACCTATAACATATTATCAAACATTTTTATCCGTAAACAGTCACAATAAGAATGAAATTTTCGGCTGCGATTACAATAAACCTCTACTCATTTTTACACAAAATACAACTTCATGGCATGCAGATAAACATTTGCGAGATAACATTAACTCTGCAAGCAGAAACGGTTTACTTGAACAATATGTGTATCTTTAAAACTAAATTAACCTTACTTCATGGGTGTAAGGATATCTTTGCCGGAAAGTATAATTAGTAAGTTAAGATAGATAAATAGTTAAAGAAACAATAATTAAACAAAACCTTAACCTAACTCTTTTTGAATTAAATTACAAACATTCATTGGAACACATTTTATTGATAGAATATAGTCTTTTTAAACAGGCAACACTTATTAATAAGCTTGATTTACATTCAAATGTATGCACACAACAATATGATTATAACGTAATTGATCATAATTTTGTAATAAATAAATAATCCAGTCATCATATAAACATGGTCAAGTCTAATGTTATTTTTTCCAAAAAGGATAACCCTTTCTTTCATTTATTGATGCTGTCTGCTAGTAGTATTTACACATTGTTTTTTTTTATAAATTGCTGCAACACAGCAAGAAACACGGAAAAAGCGAGTGATAATTAATGTATAATATGCACTATCTTACCATTAACTGCGCATATTTATCATAGCACATTAATAGTGTTATGATGAATTGTGTCGTGTTCTGAGAAAACTGGACAAACTCCTTCTGCGTAAATTGTCATCCCAGATTAGCCTGTGCAGTCCGCACAGGGTAATCAGGGACGACAATTTCCGATTTTATGGAATTTTTCGTTTAAATGATGTCTCTGCTAAGCAAAAATCCAGTTTAGGCGGAAAGTGTCGTCCCGGATTAGCCTGTGCGAAGTGCACAGGCTAATCCGGGATGACACTTTACGCACAAGCATTTTGCGCAGTTTTCTCAGAACACGACACAATTAATCTCCAATTATATTGGCAGCACTGTGCTGATTATCTTTTCTCAGAACTCTACCAGTATTGGTGGTGCAGCTTCATTGCGATATTCAGTTACTTCATCGTCCGCAGTATTTGGTTAACACAATTATACTAACTTATTTGGAAAGCAAGATAATATTCGGTCAAACTCATTATTGTATGAAATGACCCAACTGTTCTGAGTTTGTTGTTGTATAGAAAACTGGTCACTTGTGTTAAATTAAAGACAGGCGGATATTAACACGAACGTATGTCCTGATAATGTTTATTGAATTGAATTATTCATATATATGACGTATAAACGTGATTCAAATTCGAATTCTCTGTCCAGAAAATCGCACATGTATTACACTAGTTTTCATAACTATGTAGTAATTTGCCCAAGGATAGAGTCGGTTTCCATTGTAATGGACGAATCTATTGCCCATATTTTCTGGTAGGTCTTCCTAGTCAAAAAACAATTATCAATAATGATATAAAATATTCACAGTAAACGTGTTTCATACCAAGTCTACATTGTGTTTCCGGGGGTGCAACAAAATGAGGTCTGAAACTCTAGGCGTTTTGTCTAGATGGGGAACTTTCAAAAAAGAAACGGCATTTCATAACAGCACAGAACAAAAAATAAATTTATTACAACTTGAACTTCGTACATTGTCATTCTTAACAATGTTATATCATACATTTTAAAAGGTAATATGAAAAGAAATTGATAATACAGTTACAAGTAGTGTACATAAAAATAATATCTAACGTTATACATGACAGAGGTTGGAAACAATCGCATTATTACAAACTATTATCGGGACAGGGTGGCAATTGGTTATTATGCTATTTATATTGATAGAAATTTAACCAACGTGGAAAGTAGATTATCTAACATTAACATGCCTTAACATGGAAATACATCGCAATTAAATATTGAAATGAATATGGCTGCATCAAAGTTTACATAATTTTAACTCTTAAAATAGTTCGTATCCTAGTGTGTATAAAGAATAAAACTATAATAAACTATCAATAAAATTGTGACTGAGATTGCTATTAATAAAAATGAAAACCCATTTATCGCAAGTAGATGCGTACGACCACAAATTAATAATACGGATTATATGTGATCTGAAAGTGTCCATTTTCAAGTTTTATCAAAACAAAATAGCCCAATAGGCAATATTAAAGTTTAACGCTTCTGCAATTAGAGTAGACAGCTTATCAATGATAGTTCAGCTCCCTAAGTTTATTCCACCAAGTCATATAAAGGTCGACTAACTTTACAAATTACAGAGTTCTAAAATTAGTACTAAATTAATCGCTTTTTGTGATATTACTTAAAGCCGGCCGATTTTATGTTGGTATATTTTCCCCATTTTTGTTATGTGTCTCAAAAAAGTGATTATGAGTCAAAATGTGATGGTATTTATGTCAGATGTGCAAAAAGTTTGTTCAAAATCGGTAAAGAAATGCCCAAATTCAAGTCAACGATAGGGCTTTTCAATTTCTGTGCATGGACAGAAATAATCTAAATTTAAACACGCGCGGGTCAAATGTAAAACCACGTGACCATTGCATCATTGTTTACAACGCCATTTGCCATGGAGAAACCGTGTTATTTAGTAGTTCTTCTGTTTTTTGAAAAGCGCGGAAGTGGAAATCACGTGAAATTGGCGCTCACGTGACCTAAAGCGTGCATACGTCACAGGTTAATAAAAGTCTTGAGGATTCCGTTATGAACATGATTAGGTTTCGTATTTTTGATGCTTTTGGCATTTTTTGGCACAATTTTTGCGAAAATCAGTATGGAAGAAATAAGCTTTAGAATGTATCTGACGAATACTGATCAATTCTGGTCAGTTAAGAAAACCAAATTGTTGTGAGAAATATTAACTCGGCAGGCTTTAAACAAAACTAAGAAATGAAACGCTACAAATGATGATACAGCTCTTAATCCGAATTCGCTATTTGAATTTAACATCTTTGCATTCTATATACATTTTTTTCCAATAAAAGTACTGTTATATTATAGGTTAACAAACAATTCATTTCAAAAGTATTAAGCATACATAAGCGTTTAAAATACAATATCAAATTTACCAAAATTTAAACTATCTGGGTACGAAATTAGTTGGACTAAAAATGTTCAAAAAACAGCAGGATAGCAATGCATGCGGTATATTTTAGAACTTTATGGAGCGTTAGCTAAATACTTAAACCAATGTGATAAACACGAGCTAGCCGCCATAAATAGTTGAAAGTTTCATCGACTAGGTTATGCATGCCGTTATGCGATCAGGGCCAACAGGGACGAGAGGGGGAGCATATGACCTTCAATCTCGGAAATTGATGGCCACAATATGAAATTAACACCATTGAAGTTCGAATCGAACACGCGCCATTTCTTTCCAAGACGGAGCAATATATTTACATATATATTTATAACCGATTAGTTATTATGCACACTATTAAGCAGAAGTTGTCGGGCATTTTTGTGTCTATGAAACAATAGACAGACAGACAGATGGACGGACGGACAGAAGTACATCGTTAATCCGGTAAACACCCCTCTGTTTCGTTGGGGAGACAGACAAAATAACTGTAAATGGAGTATACGTTACTTACATATAATAACCAGGTATGTCCCAATCACAAAATCCTCCCAATATAAAAGTTTCGATTGAAATCTGTCACTGGATGATTTTGTTACAGTCAACACCTCCAGATCCGTTGACATCATAAAATAATATGCAAACAAACAAAAAATCTCAACACAATTATATACTTTGTTTTCTACATTATTAGAACATAATACACACACTGATGTTTTTAAAGACAGCAAATACATTTGTTGGTGTTTAACCACTCAATATTTAACACAAACTGTAGAATCGATACGCCCGCGTCTCATGGTAAAGTACAGTTCACTTTCAATAACAAAAATAAGTGTTATATCACGCTTACATAATTTTCACTTAAGCGTTGTTTATCGGTCATAAAAAACACATTTTTTCACTTAATTCATAATTATTTTATCATTCTTAAAAAATTAGGTGCAAAGCGTATGTACAATCCAATATTTCTAATTTATGCCTAGGATACAATCCCATGTTAATAACTATCAACAAACCATGGATCAATACATAAGATTTAATAATTTGCAAATGTCATAGAAGACTGAACATGTAATAAAATATTAAACCATCGCGCTTAACGTGTATTCAACGGTGTGTAATAATATAATCCCAATGCGAATTTCACATTTGTATACTGTCTGAACGTTTTGAATTTAAAACAAATAACGGACACGTTTTTTTAATATATAATATATAATATACATTATGTGAGTTATTTTCAGTGTTTTCCTATCCGTAAACTGACTTAGAAAAAATATTGAAATACCCATTAGTTCATCAAGGAAATATACAGGTTAAAAAAACGTATACAACTTTGTTCATAGACAATTTGTAATACATACATGTATTACTAAAATTGTAAAATGTTCTAAGCCCTGAATGACCCATAGGCAGCGCGTCAGAGTTTTCTTTAGAAAGTTTCGAGTTCGAATCCCGTTGATGACAAACTTGTTAATTCCACTTTTGTATTTGTTTTAAACTTATGTACGAATAATCATAATAATTTATTGCTTTATTATTATTGTGTTAACACAATCGTTTAACGATTACAAATATACGAACATCCGTCAATAATCCATTGAATTATGATAAACAAGACCTGTCACCATAGGATGACATTTTCCATCGAAAAACGCCTTTTCCATAGTTTTTCCTTTTTTGTTTGTGCCACCTTTTTCGAAACCTAAACGAAAAAGTAAACTTTAACGCAAAGAGTGACGGAAAGACAGACAGACAGACAGATAGACGGGCGGACAGATATACGTCGTTAATCCGGTAAACACCTCTCTGTTTCGTTGGGGATACAGACCAAATAACTGTAAATGAAGTATACGTTACTTACATATAATAACCAGGTATGTCCCAATCACAAAATCCTCCCAGTATAAAAGTTTCGATTGAAATCTGTCACTGGATGTTTCTGTCACATTCAACACCTCCAGATCCGTTGACATCATAAAATAATCTGCAAACAAAAACATAATTTCTCAACACAATTATATACTTTGTTTTCTATATTTATTAGTACATAATACACACACTGATGTTTTTTCAGACAGCACATACATTTATTGGTGTTTAACCACTCAATATTAAACACAAACTGTAGAATCAATACGCCCGCGTCTCATGGTAAAGAACAGTTCACTTTCAATTACAAAAATAAGTGTAATATCACGCTTACATAGTTTTCACATAAGCGTTGTTTATCGGTCATAAAAAACACATTTGTTCACTTAATTCATAACTATTTTATCATTCTTAAAAAATTAGGTGCAAAGCGTATGTACAATCCAATATTTCTTATTTATGCCTAGGATACAATCCCATGGTAATAACTATCAACAAACCATAGATCAATACATTAGATTTAATAATTTACAAATGTCATAGAAGAATGAACATGTAATAAAATATTAAACCATCGCGCTTAACGTTAATTCAACGGTGTGTGATATTATAATCCCAATTCGTATTACACATTTGTATACTGTCTGAACGTTTTGAATTTAAAACAAATAACGGACACTTTTTTTAATTTATAATATAAATTATACGTTGTGTAGGTTATTTTCAGTGTTTTCCTATCGGTAAACTGACTAGGAAAAAATATTGAAATACCCATTAGTTCATTTATGGAAATATACAGGTTAAAAAAAAACGTATACAACTTTGTTCATAGAAAATTTGTAATAAATACATGTATTACTAAAATTTCTAATATGTTCTAAGCCCTGAATGACCCAAAGGCAGCGCTTTAGAGTTTTCTTTAGAAAGTTTCGAGTTCGAATCCCGTTGATGACAAACTTGTTAATTCCACTGCTGTATTTGTTTTAAACTTATTAACGAATATTCATAATAATTTATTGGTTTATTATTATTCTGTTAACAATATCGTTTAACGATTACAAATATACGAACATCCGTGAATAATCCATTAAAATAATATGAACAAGACCTGTCACCATAGGATGACATATGCCATCGAAAAACGCCTTTTCCATATTGTTTTTCCTTTTTTTTGGTCCACCTTTTTCAAAACCTAAACGAAAAAGTAAACCTTAACGCAAAGAGTGACGGAAAGACAGACAGACGAACAGACAGACGGTCACTGCAATCACTAGATGGACCTTCGGGGCATAAAAATAACGAAACGCGTTGAAAACGATACCATTTTAATGGAACATATATTATATTTACATTCGTACTCTTTAAAAAATACAACTTTGGCGCCTTATTTATTTACCAACAAAATATTTCTTTTTTCAATTCAACAAAAATCGTATACTTGTAAAATAAAAAACGAATAAAGAAGGATTACATTTCATATCGTGATATTCTGTTATCATATTTTTGCTGCCATTCAATTCAAACGTGAAGACTAATTCTATATCATAACGTATAAACACACAGCAATAATCTTTTCGCCCGAATGACACCGTAAAGCAGTGTTCCAGACGACGGTCTTACCAAAAATGACTTAGTTCGCACAATGTCTCTGGCTCAGTAGCCGGTTGCAACTATTGTTGTTAATTTGATACTAGTCAGTAACAGTGCTTCCACAAGCTGAGTTTACTATTTAATATCTATACCTCTCCTGATAGATTCAAATGGTTTGATCATATTTTGTTTATACTCATAATTTTTAAACCTTTTACCTTCCGAAGCAAATTTACTGGAATTAATGTTACGTATTTCTGTTCTGTATAGGATCATTTGATCGAGATCCTACTTATCCCGCCTGTGGTTATTGATAACTTCCGGTGTGGAAGTGTGGGGTTCGGGTAAGCTTGTTACCGGTTTAAAAGTCTTATGCTTAACAATGACCTTTCCCGATGTTAATCAGTGTACGTTCATAAGTGGTGTTCTGTAAAAATGAAACTACGGTTTCTAGGAAATTAATTGCTCTCCTTATAGAGTGTCCGGTTTTTTTATCTTCTACAAATGTTTACTTTGTGCCATGTGGATGCAGTAGAACATATCTCCGTACATATCTTTAATGTTGTCACATTTCAGTCTTTAAAGGCTTTTAGCAGTACATCATGTTTTATATGAATAGAGCATATTACCAAAACAACAATCGTTTACCGACTTTATTATAGAATGTATGCAGATACATCATTAATTTGATTGTGTAGTATCTTTCATAGATTGACCATATATTTGTATACTTATAATACATGGATCGTTCCAAGGCGGTGATCCCAGTTGTTATTATTTTATGTTCATAGTTGGTGTTTTGTTAAAAAAATAGTGGAAAGGAGAAAGACTTTCACTCAAGAAAGAGTATCTTGAGGTACACTGTTTGTTGTTTTCGAATATCATTTGGGCAGTTTTATGATATTACGTTGTATTGTTTAAATCCATATACCTTTATCTCATGCGTGTGCGGTTTTGTGATTTAAGATGTTTACTGATTTAAGCTGTTTTGGATTTAAGCTGTTTTTGATTTTAGCTGTTTTATTTGTTTGTGATTTACAAATGCTAAGCACTAAACAAATTCTTAAACATGATCAATGTCTAAATGAAAAATAATTATATTTCGGTAATTTTTGGTATTTGTAGGTCCATACTTAAATCGCGGATATATTTGTCACACACTAAGAATCCATACAACAGAACCTGATTGATGTCTGCATGGGTCAGGGACAATATAATTACATATGTATATAATATTGTTTTTGAATTTATTATGGACACTTTGATAACATCTTATATGTGCATATATTTCTGAACTTTGCTATTTGTTCGATATTTTATTAATTGAAATATTAATGCGTATATGTATTTTTCAACAAAATGTGTATTTTTCATGTTATACCTGTAGACATTAGTATGCTTAACACTTCCTGGTTGGGCTTAGCCGGTCTAGCCGAGCCTCGTTTTGGATTCATCGAAAAACAAGTGAGTCGAGATAATCGTAATATTGGGAATATGAATCTCGTAGGTTAAAGTAATTCTGACTATTTAATAAAATGTTGACTGATTTCGACAGACTGCTTAAACTTACAGAGTGTTTCTATGCTTTATATAACAAATATATACATCGTATATTTGTATTTCTTTCATAAGAAATCCATTACTCTTTTTTCCGGAAAGAATTGGAAAAACAAATGAACAACGTTTTCCTTATCTCCAAAATCTCATCTGCTGATTTAGATGTCTAAAAGTAGCCTGATACTCACCAGAGAGGCAGTCTTAATCTGTGTAATATTTGACAGCGAGAGTGGGGCATGCAGGTTAATAAGTCAAATGTCAGTTGCAGAAGTCACGAGGACTAACATGTGTATCGTCTCATGTGGAAGGTCAAATGCCTAGGGATAGCAAACGTGTTAAATATGTGTGCAACATAATTGGTCTGCCTTATATACTACATGTATATATAAATATAAAAGTGCGACTCAAGTATGCGAATTTTATGCAAAGAAACTTCCCACAAATGTATGAGATGAAAGTCTATAAGTCATTGCTTGGATAGCAGCTGTCATCGGAAGGGGTTCTGGGAAGAGATAGTAGTTTAGTGTGTTTTATATGTCAGAAGATCACGCAGTTACTACCAACAGTTTACGATAATTGACATGCAGTTCAGAATCTGGAAATTATCACAACAGAGGAAAACCAACTTGCGTTAATGTCAAATGGTTAACCATTTTAATTTTTATATCCATATATAAATCCAGGATTATCTGAACAGAATGTACTTACTCAAAGATTAACCAATGAAATGTGTGTGTATTATGTATCGTTTTATTAAGGCTCGAGAGCGTTCATTTTAAACTAGCTATGTATTTGAGATACACATAGAATTTAGATTTAAACTGCTATTACCGTAAAGTAATTCACAATGCCAATTTTTCGTGTTTTGAATTATATTCACAGCCTCAAGTGATTAGGCGAAGGCACCATGTAATTAAGTATAGTTATCATCTATCATATAATCAAAATAAGTTAAGACTACGGTTATATGTTTACCCGCTATATCTAATACCTTATGCAAATAATATGCATTAAGTGACAAATGACAAATATAATCATGAATTATCGTTTTCAAAGATGATGACCCTTATCCCCTTTTTCAATGATGCATATTAGATATGATTTAAAATTTCATTTGTTAAAATGAGGAACAGAACTTTGTACCGGACGTTCGTAAGTTAGGACATTTGAAAAATCGTATATTCGAATATATTATGACTAATGAAAAGCGAATATTTGAATATCATTTAAGTGTTCGTGTCCATCTCTTATTATAATTTATTACAACGGACATTGACATGTAAGGTAAAAGTATAGTATTGAGGTATAAGCATCAATCATCCTCTTATTGACGAAACTTTTAATTGTGTGGAAACCGTTTAAAGTATCAACAAGTAAAACTGTGCATACATACTGGCTTTGTTTAATCACTAAGTACTGTGTTTAATTTTACAAAACCCATGCTTTTCAGGAAGCGTTCTGCATCTCAACGTCATAAAGGAAAAAGAAATCTAAAGCGCCGTCTATAAGATGGATTTATGTTCTTCAAAGTACAACATGCAAACATGCTTGTATTTTGTACTTTATGATATCACCGTGTGCATGATTATAACAGTTTGCTAAACAATAGGTATCGCAGCGTGGGGGCGTTCCATTACTTGTGTGAGGCACATGCTCCTGTTCATTCCTATGTGATGACACTTTCACGACTGCAGTTTTTTTTAAGATTCTTGAATTTCTATCTTTTTATTTCAAAAGTTCTGGAACGTCCATGACTGCAAGTTTTGAATTTCTTGAACTTTCCATGACAGCAATATCATTTTACTTTTTCTAAGACAAATTTTGGGATTAAATTACCCTCAACTTTAATTTTATTTAAGCCCTGTCTAATGCCTCCATCGCATTTTCAATCCTAAATTATTCAAGAATATGAGAAATAAGTTTAACCTGAATTCTTTCCAAAATAAGAGATTATTTTAGAACGTGGTTTCATAAGAGTGATTTGTATGTAGCTCTAATAAGATCCTTGTATTGGTTCGACAATGTTCATGATTATTTTTGAGCACATGACTCGTGTTAATCGATACTTTACCCATCAGCGATATTATCTTTAATCTAAAGTGAACTTGATTGTGAGAAAACTAATAATTTCCACAAACACATATTCATACATTAGGCCAACGATAATTCATCCAATCTTACAATACTCAATCGCAACCTGGAACAGGAAATATCAAAGACGCTATAATCTAGGATTTAAAGATAGTGTTAAGATCTAATCAAACGCCCCCAGCATTTACGGAATCCGAGAGGCATATAATGGCGAGTTCCATCTTACATCAATACCGCTTGGGTTGATACAAAGCGCCGGTATTTGCATGGATGTTATCTATTAAATCTCTGAACTGACCCATATTACATGAACTCATTTTGAAACGTACGAGTACCAACTTATAAACTTATTGTAATTCAGAAGCTACAAGTTCTTGTTTTACCGATTATTAACATCAATTATTCTGTATTAGATGAATGTGTATAACACTATCAACACATGATGAGCGTCTCAGAATAGCAACAAATAACCGTATATTGGAATTAGGCCAATATTGTATAATGTACAGGAATGAAGCAGTGCCTAAACACATGCTAGCCTATTTGGAGGATTTTGGAATATCAGGTCTTCGGAACTTGCATTTACTTAAGTGACCCATCTTTGTTATATTTTAGGTAATTTAATTGCATGATTAGACATGAAATTGGACGACGGAAAACATACTTTGTGTTCAATTGCAAGGAAACTAAGATTCCAAAGAGCCTCTATGATATTGCGTATTTACGCACGAAACAAATATGTGCCAGGTTGGAAACAATGTCATTTTAACTGGACACTGTCCTTGTAATAATGTAGCCTGTAGGGAGTAATGTGTGTCGTATGTTTCACGTGTACCCAACAACTTTTACACCAGCGATCCACGTTTTAATAAAAGTATTATTGTAAAGATAATATTGAATAAGGAATATGATAACATTGCATTAAATTTGAACTTATATCATATTACATGAAACAGGAACCACTACCAGCTAGTGATAGCCTATAAGTCCTCCCAGGGTACAGTGGAATGATGATAATTAAACGCAGGGTTATTTTTGTCTTAAATTGTGAGTGATAACCTATATTTACTTCAAGTCCCCCCTTGTTCGATGGTTATAAGCATATCTAAAGGTCATAGAGACAGCATTTTCCGATACATTAGACACATACAAAATAACGGCAATTGACTCTTCTCCGACATACATTAATCTAGAAACAATGATATTTTGATGAAACAGTTAAGACAACGTATGTGCAATGTAAATCTTATTTTAGCACTCTTGAAGTACCCCATGCGCATCTTAATCATAATGAATATACACATGTTTACTTAATACTATTTTTTCTGCTTCCGCGAAAAAGTGTCCGGCACACTTTTTTTTATATTTTTAAATTATAATAGTTTGAGGATTTACTGAGAAAGACATGAATGTTAAGCAAACCAAACCTCCCTTTTAGAACAAACGTTTTAACTATCGTTCTGTACCTTTAAGAGGTATTTGAACAGTGATTGAAATGTAAGCTGTCAATTAGTTCTATGTAATTTTCGTTTTCAACGAAAGCATCATGTGCCTCATCCCCAGTTACTCTGTTTCGTATTTTGACAATTGGTAAAAACTGTTTCAAAATAATTAATTTGTGCTTTACATGAGTTCTTACGTACAATAGTTATTCCCTGGACAGTTATTATCTTGTGTTATATCATTTGTGGTTAAAGAATAACACAAGTTTTCTTTGCCATGTCTTAAAGAGACGTGTTCACAGTTTGGTAAAATGCAAATGCAAATGCATGTGTTTATAGTCTGATTACTATATACATATTCAACCGACTTTGACAATTTGCACCCCGATCACTGGGATATCAGTCGTCCGTTTACATTCGGCGCAGTTTGCAGCCACGGAACATTGGCTTTTATCCCTCACAGGCACCCATTTATACACCTGGGTAGAGAGGAGCAGATGTGGGATAAATGTCTTGCTCAAGGAAATTCCAGTGGTCCGGGCGGGACTCGAACCCGGGACCTCTCTATCCCTACGCCAGCGTCCTACAATTAGACCACCGCTTGTCATAAAATGACAATATTCAAAATAAATGTCAACAGTCAACAATTTTAAAGTAATGTGTTTCTTATATTCAAATCATCAAAATAACACTCCTGACTAAGAAAATATATATTTGATCTTTGATCATCACCAATCCAAATTGGGAAAAAAAAACAATCCATGTCTTGCTAGGCTTTCCATCGCTCATTTAGTAAAAACGTGTATTAGCAACATAGTTTCTTAACGTTCAATGAATTACACTTGCCTTTATAGGTCCAGTGTTCGAATCCCACGACAGAAATATTTGTATTTATCTCTTCCATAATATTAATAATATCTAACACTATTCCAAGTATTTGTTCTGTTTAAGTTAATTTTAATGACATTTAAAACTAAAAGGTAAAACAGTCCCTTTTAACTCATGACCAATTTTAAAGTGAACTGAAATCAACAAAATTAATTTTCTTGATGGAATATAAATTAAAGGAAATGCGATTAAGAGAAGGCCTCTGCGAAAACTTTCAATGTATAATCTTTTAGGTCAAAACAAAATGTGGACATCATTCATCAATTATCTTCTGTTTCTATAGTTACTTTCTGTTGATCAATATGTGGCATAATGTTATTGTGCCACTTCGCTAGTTGATACATTTTAAACCACCAAGGAGGATTTAAGTATGGAAAACATTAATTTGATTGTTCAATTGTGATGAAGTTTAATGTTTGATTTGTTGAGGTTATCACAGTAGGAAAAATAATCACCAATATTCATGTATTTAAATGGTTTAAACACAATTGTTTTTTACAAAATTCATAAGGAGGGGATGAGTTAATAAGAATAACAATTTAAATAATCCTTATATTTACTGAATATTTGCGTGTCAAACATAGCAAAATGTAACGTGTTAATATGTAGTATACTTGTATATGTATATTTATGTTTATTTAAATTAAGTCAAAATTTCAAAAATACAAATACACGTAATTGGTACGTTCGTAAATGTTATTGTTTTTTAAACCGCGGATCTGTAATCGAACTAACAGCTTAAGAAACATATATGCTGATCGCCGAACCAAAATGAAGAAACATGAAATAATAATGAAAAACAAACTTGCAAATAATTCTCAGCATTACAAAGAACATCGTTTGATATTGATGAATCATAGAAACATATTTCCTAACAACCATAAAAAATCATTTCAGGTCAAATAAACACAGTTGCGTTTATAAATTGATTACACGTGTGAAAAAGTATCTCTGAAAAGAAAGTCAGCAATATAGCAAACCATGAAACTCTAATAACTCTACCTGGGAGAAATTCTTGTTCTTATCCCCTAATTTAATAAAACACCAACTATAAACATAAAGTGATTAATACTGGAATTGCCGCTTCTAAACCGTCAATGTAAATAACTGGGTGTTTATACTGGGTTGAAGGTTAGCCGAACCACACAATTACCCCACACTTACACCCCAGAATTAGCCACGAACGAAACGCGCGTATCAAACGAGTATAATCAAATATACCTATGGAGACAGAGCATGACAACATGCCAAAACGTGACGCGTGAATCGGATACTACACTCATAAGTTTAGTGTTCTTTTTTCGTAAGTATCTTCAACAATTGAAACTATTAGGGAATAGGTTTAAAAGTTTTGAAACAACATTGTCTCAAATTGTATTAAACTATCACGTATGTTAAATTGTCAAACTACTTTAAAAGATATTAGAAAGGACAGATCCTAGATTTGTTTTGACAACCCTGGCTATTATCAAACATTGTTTGATAAAGGTGTCAAAGAATGTTATATTATTATAAGATTCAAAACCATATTCTGCTTGTTATGTTTGTTATAACACACTGGCCAAAGAAATGGTGCTGAAATGGCAAGTGGTTCCAAATGTACGCACATTTTATTTAAATACAGACAGTTCAGATCTTAAGTATGAGCCTGTCAGTTAGCCTTTGACAAACAAGTTTTGTATAAGTTAGATTTATACCCATCTACATTCAAACAGTTAAGAATAAAACATGCATTTCTTTATGAACAGATAAACTAAATAATATAGCTTTAGATCTTATACAAACAAACTTATGCAAATAATAATGACTCGTTTTTGCTTGTATTTTTAAAGTATATGACATGACCATGTTTTTCTCAAAATCTCCTTCAATTATTGAACTTGAATCGAAAGTAAAAACATATAAATGTACGAAAAGTAACACACGCGTTATTTTAGCGTTTAACACATTAAAGTGCAAGCGTTGTCTACAGACATTTTTCAGTGTGTATGTTTTCTGCTATGAATGAATGTATTTCATATTTATCCAGATATGTCAATTATTTACCTTAAGTGTCTTGAAAACGTTCCTTGTATCAGTTACATTTTGTCAATCGCTTGTTTCTATTGATAAATATTATATTACCGTTTACGTTTTTGAGTTCAGTTATTAAAATAAACACTTAAACTAAATACTGTACGTTCTGATTAGAACGTACACAAATAAATATATCTTAAATATATGCAATACTGTGATAACAATTAGAAATCGTAAAAATATCCTTACTTGATAAGAACTAATATACGTTTAATCCTTTTGGTGGATCCAATAATTGTTATGAAATGTTCGCAATTCTCCATAAATCCATCATATAATTCAGGACTGCATAGTGTATTCTTTGAAGTAGTTAAACGAATGAAAATATTTCTTAATTCAGAAGTATCTAGCAGAACTGGTACCCGAGTATAAGACACATCATTGCCCAAGATCACACTGGCAAATGTGGATTGCTCAAGTCTGCTTTCTCTATATAACTGGTTGTCGGCTGTCCAAGGCATCGTGCATATTTGATCGACTCACGTAAGCTCACAAAGGGTGATGGTATTGAATTGTATCGAAGACACTTCGCTGGGGAAGTCACATACAAAAGTATAAGCGTACAACATGTCATTAAAGTACAGCTTTTATGGCCATTTAGTGCTTGTTAGTTAATGGTTCGGATGCTTTAGATTTGTCTTCGCTGGTGTTGTTTTGTTAAGAACATTCGTTAATGACTTTGTCTCAACGTTAGGTTGATGTTAATGCGTTTTCGAAAAATTGTAGCGGATTGAGACAAGAAACAATGCATTAAGGCTTCAATAAGGTGCACACAAGGAAACACACAGTGTTTAATTCTATCCTAAAGATCATAAAGCAAAATTTAAATAAATAATATGTGTTGTTCTAAATAATTGTAAAAGACATTTTCCAATTGCAGGGTCGCTGGTTACGCGTAATGACAATGTGTGGTATTAAGACGTGGAACTCTGTACTACAATATAAAATACATATTTAGGGATCAGTATCTAACCTTTGTATCTGATGCAGAATTTGTGTATAAGATACAATGGTTTCAAACTCAACCATCGATATGAACACAAAGCAGACGAGAAAGTTTACATCCACACGTCCACAAAACAATCCCAGGCAACAATGATAGTCATCATACCATGTTTTATAAATTGGCATCAATCGTTTTCATGCCAAATTACCAAATTCAATAACAACCATGAAATACCATTAGCAATATGGATACCCATAGTTACTAAAACCGTAGTATAACTTGTTATTTCATGGTCATTTATTAACCATGTTAAGCTTTGAAACATGTTGCTATTTTAATGAGCAATCATGATAATAAATACGACGTCCATTAGTTATCTAATAAAGAAATAGTTTAAAACTCACGTTATTAGATCGGGATTTAAAATATATATAGTATACGGTGCATGTCTGAAAAATACATAAAACCAATATATCTTATAATGCTAAATTATTTTTTTTAAAGCAACCTTCAATTTTTAACCACATTGACTAAGTAATTCAAGTTATAGATGCAACTTACATAACATATTTTGCAAATAAACACATATATATTTGTTTCATTTTCTATATGTTAAAATGACAAATTATAATCATTATTAACATAATTTATTCAAAATCAACTTCAATATTAATCTCGAGAAGTTTACTTATACCATACAGTGGCCACATACATATTAAGAACCATACAAAATTATCTAATATAAATCAATACATATCTAATTATACAAATATAAAGATTCAAATCAAAATTATATTCATAACTCTTTGACAAAAAATATCAGAAAGTATGTGTATCAATTTTGTTACGCATTCAACTTGTTCAAGATTAACAAATTCAACAAATACCATACATTATTTCTGTAAATTACCTGAGCTCGTTCGAATTTCTGGTCACGTGAGATAACTTCTTCACTCACATCCGCCTTGGCATCGCCCTTTAAAAATAGATACAAAGTTGCATCCAAGTAACTTAAGTAGATTTTTAGAAATCCCAGAAACTCCTTTTGCAGACAGACCGACGGACTGACATACGGACGGACAAATACGAAGGACCAATGGTACATGTAAACCTAAAGTCCACTTCGATAAAACTAATACAATGGGAGGAGCAGAACTGTTTAAACCATTCCAACACCAAATCATTGTGTTATTTCATATACAGTAATTATTCACTTTACAAACAATTACATCACTTAATTGTGAAATATAGGGATACGTGATGTAGATCAAATGAAAAACCTAGATTAAATTTATTGGACCCATTAATGTACTTGAAACAAACCACAACATAACCAAATAGGCTAGAAGATTGATCGGTTGAAGGAATAAAGGGTCAATATGTCACTGACATTATTATCTGTTCAGATACTTCAATGTCAAAGAATAAATGTCCACTTAAGAAATTACCCCCATGGAAGATGAATATGATATGGGTTTTTAACAATAATGTGTAACATTTGCAATCTTCATCCGACATTGTTCATCACAATACATCATGATTGCAACAATAATTTAATAATTATCAAGCTTAACATTGTTATAAAGAGTAGGCAAGATTATTAGGGAACTGGTTATTTTTTCCACATGACAGATTTCAATTTCATCAACACACATTTCGCTCAACAATGTTAATTTTAAATAGAACTGCCAGGGCATTAATTAGTTGGGAGT
Source organism: Dreissena rostriformis (assembly GCA_007657795.1). NCBI lineage: Eukaryota > Metazoa > Mollusca > Bivalvia > Myida > Dreissenidae > Dreissena > Dreissena rostriformis. The sequence continues at coordinate 3,175 of VMBQ01011768.1, read as the reverse complement.
ATAACAGTGTTGAAGAACCCCTGTGGTTGAGTTTTGGTGAACAAACAGACGGACATACTGACGAATTGTCAGGAGGCCAGATAGACGCACATACGTGAATGGCTATCCCCCCTTTTAAATTATGTATGTTTTATTCTGTAGGAATTCGGTCAATTGCCTTTTATAAACGACAATTAAACAATCATGTATATACAATATATTAAAATGCAAGGAATAGCAGTAATAAAACATGTCTGACCTTGACTTTTAAGCTGAGACACAACTTTGGATTCAACATTCACTCTCCACAAGATTATCACGTGTTAAGAGTTTGTTGTTATGTCTTGATCAAATAACAATACAGCACGCTTTTTGATTCAATCGACATTTGACCTTTAACATGTTTTCCTGACCTTGACAATTTAGCTATGAACACCGGTGTTGCTTTCAACACGACGTCCCAATACAGTTATCACTTACTGCACGTAAAATCGTCTTATTATTAATAAAGTTTTGAATTGACATGCATAAAACATAAAATACACTTATTCTTTTCAAATAATTAACACTCAATTTGCCAGACACAAAACTAACATTCGCAAACCTGCCATTGAATCAGCAACATTTCGACTAACTATTAATATTGATAGATCGCATGCTGTGTAAATCTGCTGGCAACATTAACATGTTTTATATGGAAAATGATGTTTCTTTTGACAATACACTAACAGGAGAGCATGTGGAACTATTTTGTTTCACAGTGTCAATAATAAATTTCTTACCTTAAGTAAAGAGCCTCGTAAAGTGGTCTAATGCAGACAATAATGTTGATAATACTTTTCCAAAGTTTAGAGTGATGAAGTATTTGTAGACAATTTCGACTGCCAATATGTTCGGTCTCCAATTTTCTATGAATTCTTATGAGAATTCTTGCATTTACCATCACAAGGCTATGCTCCCAATACTTATCAGTAGTAATCATTGTATTTTTATAATTAGTTATATGTTATAAAAGTAGTGGAAAAGAACAAACGTTATCTCATAATATTGTTTCTGCATTGCAAATGTTTGCTGTATTTTAAAAAGTAAGATGCTATGCTGACATTGTACACATGACTTAACTAGATAAAGCAATCTCTCGGGACAATATTACTAGAAATACCCAGCGAAAAGTGTGTCTGCGCAATTTGCGTTTAAGCATATTTCATGTAAAATTAATATTTATGCCGATGTAATGTCTTGTGGTACACCAAGGCTGACACTAAAATAGTACAATTATGGCAGTAAAACTTTATCCTGAATATACAGTGTTATCTTAGATATGTTGAAGTAGTTACTAGTACAATCAGGAAAACAAGTTAACCAAGGGTTCAGCCAATTTTTACAACATAGTAAAACTTTAAATTAATTGGTAAAGACCACTCATCTTATGAAAAAACATACAAGCAAACCAATCACCTGGGTCTAGCGGTTTCAGAAAAGATTTTGTTTTAATTAAGGTCTCTATAGTTCGTGTGACCCATGGGGTGTAGTCTGTATTGTTGTAAAGGGAAGGATTTGAACCAAGTTTTAAAGGACCACTCAGTGGTGTTAACTACCAAATATCTAGGCTCTAAGCTTTATAGTTTAGGATAAGATTGTAAAAGTGTTTGGAAAACAAGTTACCTCTAGGCCAGGATCAATTTTGACGCCATGGTTATGATTTGAACATCATTTTGTTATTCCGATGTAAAATATTTTGGACCTTTCTTAAAACTAGATTGTTTGAGAATTTGCTATATTTATATTGCTATTTGATTGTTTATTATCTTTTACGATTTAACCATATTGCTTTCAAAACTGACAATTGATACAAATCCCCTTATCGTGTTAATAGATTTCTAATACTTACGACACTAGGACACGCGTGCTTTGTCATTTATGTTTTCATTTTCGGTCTGACTATGAATATTTGATTAAGTCATTTACGAAACGCGTTTGGTTCGTGACGAATGCTGAGGTAAGTGAGGTACGACTACCTCTTAAACAGGTTAAAACCCTCTACCAAATACCAAAAATCTGGGACTTTGTTTGATATTGTATGTGAATTGGACATAATTTTAAATGGGTCAGCGTTATTTATACCCTATATTAGTTGGGTTGGGTTCGGAGGATTTCTCTTCAAACATTCCCGAACTGGCTATGGTCTTAAATGCACAATAGCGACTGAATATTTCGATAGGATCATCATCGCCACTGGCCATGTGATATCATCCATGACCACTGGCGAATGTCAGTCGTGATAATTTGTTATATATATACAATGCTGCATACCAAAAACCAAATGGGACTTACAGTTTCAGAGATTTTTCAAATAGATTTCCATATATACATACAAGCCAATTTTTACCCACGGGGCCTGATCGTAACGCACTTTGTAGAGAACCACCATTCAATACTACATGTCAATCGTTAAAATTTGACATGCGGTATATCATCAAATGTGGTGTGAATAAAAGTGAAGAACATTGTTGAATACGGACACCGCATGATGCACAAAGCCGGAAGCTGAACAGACACCTTTAACACTGTATCGGGGTACCCTGTTTACAACAGTTGAAATTTATCTTGTATTAATAGTTGTAATCATGATCTCTATATGTTTAAAATAACTACATATCTAATCCAAACAACGGTTATCAATTTCATCAACAAATCGCAGTCTAATTCAAATAATAACGTTTGATAGTGTATGTGAATTGCACATAATTTTAAATGGGTCATCTTTGTTTATACCCTATATTAGTTGGGTGGGGAGATTTCGCTCTTAAAATTCCCGAACTGGCTTTTGTCTTAAATGCACTATAGCGACTTAGTATTTCGATAGAATCACCAGTGTCAATGGCCATGTGATATCATCCATGACCGCTGGCGAATTCCAGTCGTTATAATTTGTTATTTCAAAATCACAAAAACACAATTGAAATAGCAAATTCAATTAAAAATTATAACATCCTTCTTTATTACACTTTTTTAAATCTAAGTAAACAAGTACGACTGTGTTATTAAATACTACCTATTCAGCATATAAAAATAATTCGTTGTCCGTATCGTTAAAAAACATTTATCATTTCAACTGTAAAAATACATGTCAGATCATGTTTGAATGGAACATGAATTGTGCAAGATCACTGTTTATCGGCTATAGTATCCATTG
>VMBQ01011767.1:9667-22103 GCA_007657795.1 Dreissena rostriformis | reverse complement strand
AAGAACAGATTCATACAATTTTAAAACCGCCGAGAGAAGAGTAATTGCACGATTGTAAAATGTAAGATAATATCCTTAAGTTTTTCGAGATGACAGTGAAACTCTATTTAAGCATTACAAAAAATAGTCAGTTATCAATGTATGATGTATGAGTTCAACCAATACAAAAGGCATAATCAACTTATTACACAGAATTGCATCAAAACTAAAATATAAACAGGTAACACAAATCAATATTTAAAATACAACTTTAAGCAATTAAAACAAGATTACATCATTTCGGCCGAACAAATTTTACCAGAGAAAAATGTGAATGGGCTACATGAATATACCCAATCTATCAATATCAACATATAAAACATATTTTTGGTATTATATATCGACAAAACAAAACGTTTTAGTTCACTTTTTTGTATTCATAATATACTTCACTTTAGCTTTGAAGTTCTCAAAAAAGGCAATGAATTCATCTTCACTACCGTTGGATGGATAATCGATAAACGCATCCCGTCATAGGAGCTGTGAACCCTCCGGGAGTCCACGTGTTGAGTTGAAATCGTCGAACATCGCCAAGGCTATCGGTTTTCCTCTGTGGGTTGATTCTTCATTCGTCATATGTGCAGCTATCTTCCATTACAAACTTTCTCTGGACCCCTTTGAAAGCACAAACACCACAACGCTACTCGCATGGATAGATTTTGTCAGAACGTTGCAAAGCGGTAGTCCTTCCAGAATGTCGTCATCTACAAACACAGCATATTCCAGTTCTACGAGTTTGGGTCTCAGTATTTCAAAAACAAATTCACGAGCGTCTTCCTAGTAAGCCAGGTATATATCGTATTTAAATCGTTGAAATCGTAAAGAAGCTTTGATAGATGTGTAGCCATTTAAACTAACTTCTTTATTGTTTCCAACATAGTACCAGTACCTTATCTTCCATCTTAACCGATATATGATTGCAGCAATGGTGATATTCAGGATAAAGAAGAGTAAGACAACCAATGAAATCAGAGGCGGCGTGTATGACAGGAAAACTTTTGCAGAAAAGAAACTTGAAAGTACAGATCCGCCTTGCTCCTGATAAATACAGGTAAAGGAAGCGCGTTTGGTCTGTGATTCATTTTGGGTACGCGTGAGTTTCGGCTTCGTCATAAAAAAACATCACCATCATCAACATTTTCATAACACATTCTTAAACATCATCATGATTCTGATCCTTATCGGCATCAAATTCAAACGAGGATACTATAAGCTTGAAACGTATCAGATGCCAACAGTACGAAAGATTGAGATATCGTATTCACGTATGGGTCTACTGTTTTGATTTTTGCACGATATTGGAAAATCAGATTATTGAACCCCTCGAATATCTCTATATGCAATTGCGTATATCAGCCTTTCATCTGTTATTTAAGATCAGTATTAGATCATACTGGACCTTTTAAAGATTCGGATTGGCCTTAACCTCATTTGTATTTTCAAACCATTACTCTTACCATTTCTACCACCAATGTCAGAAAACATACATATAAGCCACAATAAAATTGGATTACTTGTATATGAATTTTATATCGATTCAATCAATTCTGTTAGAAAACGCAATGCTTCTAGTTCTTTTCTGTATTGATGGGCCGGGCCTTTTTATGGCTCAAACTTGGTTGAAATAAGTGATCTTAGTAACAACTACTGTTCTGTTATGAATCAATTTTTTTATATATTTGTTTCCAAAACTTAAGCACGTTCATCTCAAAGGTAATTACCTTAACTTTATGGTTGCACATAAAACGATATTTCATTCAAATTTTGAGTTATGATTTGCTGATTTGTCCATCAACTGCATGTATAATATGCATAGCGAGATATTCAACCATCAATCCAAAATAAGGTTCATTGTTTTGAATATGAACCATTTGATTAAATTTAATCAATGCATATCTTATATAAACTTACTAAATCTATCGGGAAATCGCATTTTTACTTTAAGCAAAGTATCATTTCATCACGGGAAAACGAAACATTGACAGTGGACCTGACACAAAATACAATTGCGTGTTCGTGTGACAACCAAGACGTTCTCGAGTTGATCAAGGAACATACATATCCATCATCATCACTACTTACGGTTGAAATATCGTCGCGTTATTACATTCACAACATTTCAGATCCCTAGCAAATGCAGTCATCACAACCAAACATGACCTGATATACCAAATGTCATTCCTTGAACAGTTCTGCGCTTCAAAAATTATTTGTTGATTACATTAGTCGTTACTTTATGTGTTGTCGGTAACATCATCGTTGCCTTTTAATTCATCGTTGTAAATGGACGACACGCTATTGGTACAACACTGATCACGGAAAAGATATATCATATCGCGGATTTGAATAGCTTGAAAAAAAAATCGAAGGTCAATCTACTGTTTAAGTATTGACCTTTATTTGAAATATGAAGAAGCCGCGCGTGAATTTCTTTTACAATCACTGAAGCCGAAACTCATATAATTGGAATATATTATGTTATACATGACCCCATTCTGGAGGGACTAAGTCTTTCCATCGTACACACGGAATCTATAAATGAGAGGCGACTCGTAGTGTTTGTTCTTTCAAATGGGTCCGGACAAAGTGGTAAATGGAAGATAACTGCACATATGTCGAATGAAAAATCAAATCATAGAGGAAAACTGATGTCTTGGCGATGTTCTACGATTCCGACTCATTGCAAGAACTTCCGGGGAATGTGCAGGTATTGTGACAGAATGGGTTTATCGATGACATTATCAGGGAAATACAGGCATTGACAGTAAACTTAGTTTCATAGACAAAAGAAAATTATAACGTCAATCACGGTCGTACATTAAATGTTAATTCGCTGATGAGACTTGTGGTATTAGCCTAACGGGATGGTCACGTGCGTTTTATTATCCAGAAATACTTGCTAAAACTACCAGAACTAGCAGTGTGTTATTGAAAAACAAACAACACGCGAATGATCATTTAATTTAAGATTTTTATACTTTAATATATACGTTTATTTACAAATGCGTATGATGTGTACATCTAAAATTGTATCCAAAAGTAACGAAATTGATACCCAAACAAACAGTTCGAAAATACAAACTACAGTTCATACATCATCGCATGGTATGATCAAGGAACGAGGGTTTTACTAAATCGACGACTATAGGAAGATATCATCGACAAAATAATTGTCCCATTGCAATTCAACCAGGAGTATGACTACATAATGCGTATTTATGAGGATATTACGCGCATCAAGTTAATTATGTGTCTAATACATTAGTGAATCTATAACATGTTTCCAAAATGCTTTTCACAAATAATTGCCGGGTATAGTCACTTCGTTATGAAAGGAACACGCATAGATGAATCACTGCGAAGGAAATAATACAAATGAAGATAGGCGGTAATATTGCCAAAGCCGGAAGTTTGCAACACGTTATACGATCTGACAATTGTAAATGTTATGCAACACTGTTTAATAACTCTATAACTGTATAATTCAATTTTTAAACGAATGTTTTTTTTACAGATTACGGTTAAAATTTATATTTCTATGGTGACCATGTTCAATATGAATATGATTTTAACTAGAAATGGGCGGCCTCGACCGACGCGTATCCCCACGCAGCATGTTGTTATTAATGTCTTTTTTTATTATTATTTTTATTTTTTATTTATTATATCACTTTGGATTATATCAATTGGCAGGTACAGATGATTTTCACAAGGGAAATAATTTTATATTACTTCCCTTGTGAAAATGATCTGTACCTTCCCAATGATAAATATAAATAATCTCCCTTTAAAGCTTGTAACTTCCCTTTACTTTGTTTTTGAACTTTGACCTTGAGGATGACCCTTCACCACTAAAAATGTGCAGCTCCATGAGATATACATGCATGCCAAATATCAAGTTGCTATCTTCAATATTGCAAAAGTTATGACCAATGTAAAAGTTTTTGGACGGACGGACGGACAGACAGACAAACGGACGGACAGACAGTTCAAATGCTATATGCCACCCTTCCGGGGGCATAAATATATGACAATGAATGACATTGTTATGACCCGGACAAGCTCATGTATGAAATATTTGACTTTTGAACTCCAAGTGTGACCTTGAAATTGGAGATATCGACGTTATTAATTCGCGTGACACACCGTCCAATGATGGGGAACAAATGTGTCAAATGATTTTAAAATCCCACAATGAACGACATAGTTATGGCCCGGACAAGATCATTTATGGCCATTTTTGGGTGGGCGTGGTCTATGTGGGCGGCGCGCCCCAGGGTTGGTAATGGGGCCATGCATAGTTGAGATTGACCGTATTGTCATAAGAGATGTTCAGTATCAATTTGAAGTAAATAGGTGTAGAAATGAAGAAGTTAATGTAAAATAACATTAAAAAATGAGTGAAAATCTTTGACCTGGCCTCACTCCAACCCCCATAACTTCTGACCCAGGGGTCAGATCAAAATTCCAAATAGTGCAGGGTCGCACATATGCTCATAGCTACCATGTGTGTAAGTTTCAAGGTTTTAGTGCTTATAGTGTAGGAGGAGATAGTGGCCAGGACGGACGGACGGACAGACGGACGGCGGAGATAACCACAATATCCCCATACTTTTCAAAAAGCGTGGGGACAACAATGAAACATCCGTGTGTTGAAACAAAATTAGCGTCTCTATCAACACAAAAACAAAGTTATAATTGTGCTTAAATAGTGCTAGATGAAACAACCCCAATAAATCAAGTATTTGTTCCTGTAAAATTTAGGATAATATCCTTAGTTTTCCGAGAGGACAGTGAAACCCTATTAAAGCACTACAAAAATGGTCAGTTATCAATGTATGATGTATGAGTTCAACCTATACAAAAGTCATAATCAAATTATTACACAGAATGGCATCAAAACTAAATTATAAACAGGTAACACAAATCAATATCTAAAATACAACTTAAAGCAATTAAAACAAGATTACATCATATCGGCCGAACAAATTTTACCAGCGAAAAATGTGATTGAGCTATCCTGAATATACACAATCTTTCAAGATCAACATATTAAACATATATTTGGTATTATATATATAGACAAAACAAACGCTTCAGTTCACTTTTTCATATTCATAATATTCTTCACTTTAGCTTTGAAGTCCTCAAAAAAGGCGGTGAATTCATCTTCACTACCGTTGGAAGGATAATCGATGAACGCATCCCGTCGAAGGAGCTGCAACCCCTCCGGGAGTCCTCGTGTTGAGTTGGAATCGTAAAACATCGCCAAGGCTATCGGTTGTCCCCTGTGGGTTGATTCTTCATTCGTCATATGTGAAGCTATCCTCCATTCCAAACTTTCTCTGGACCCCTTTGACAGAACAAACACAACAACGTGACTCGCATGGATAGATTTTGTCAGAACGTTGCAAAGCGGTAGTCCTTCCAGAATGTCGTCATGTACAAACACAGCATAATCCAGTTGTACGAGTTTGGGTCTCAGTATTTCTAAAACAAATTCACGAGCGTCTTCTTCGTAAGCCAGGTATATATCGTATTTGAATCGTTGAAATCGTAAAGAAGCTTCGATAGATGTGTAGCCATTTAAACTAACCTCTTTATTGTTTCTAACATAGTACCAGTACCTTATCTTCCATCTAAACCGATGTATGATTGCACCAATTGTGATATTCAGGATAAAGAAGAGTAAGACAACCAATGAGATCAGAAGCGGCGTGTATGACAGGCAAAATTTTTGCAGAAAAGAAACTTGAAAGTACAGATCCGCCTTGCTCCTGATGAATACAGGTAAAGGAAGCGCCGTAGAGACATTATGAGTAAAATAGCATGAAGAAATTTGCACGATCAAAGACTTTGAAGTTGGGACTGTGTGTTTAAGAATCCACTCTAATACTTTCAGGTTGTCACATGAACAGCTTAAGACATTATTTGTCAGGTCAACCGTCAAAGTTATGTTGTTTCTGGATGACGCAATGCCCTCAAGATCAGAACGTAACGCATTACTAAGTGTCATTATATGATTATCTGATAGATTTAACACTTGTAGTAATTGCATGTGAGATAAAGTATAATCAAAGACCATTAAATTATTCGTTGATAAATTTAACCATTTCATTTTGGTCTGATTTGTAAATAGTTCTGGATGGATTGTATTAATTCGATTAATAGATAAGTCAATATACTCCAGTTCGTTGTTTAACATAAAAATCGTCTTATATGCAACAACAACATACAGGTAATTTCTTTGGAGATTTAAACGTTTTAGTTTCGGAAAGCTGGTAAAGAAATTTGCATTAACATTTGAACAAAAGTTGTTGCTGAGATCAATACTTTCAATATTTTGTACGCCATGTACCGGTCCGGCCCAGCAGTACAAAAGCGAATTAGACGCAATGACTGTTTTAAGTGAGTTGTTTGAATCTATATAAAAGTCGTATATCGGATATCCTATCTTACAGTGACTAAAATCGATATATTCCAGTTTGGGTGGAAGAAAAGCTGTAATAACAACAGGTGGAATATAATATAATGGACGTTTGAGGCAGTCTAAATCCTTATTATGTCCTGCGTTGTATGTGTTCTCCTTGGCAAGAAATAAAGAATTAACATGTGTATGGGTTATCCAAGTAAATGTGTTATTATTATAAAGATTCATTTGAGGATGGGGAAGCTCTGAGTTGTAATTCCAACTAGAGAACTGGGGATCCATGTGGGTAAATGATGCCTCAAGCTTTCTTAAATTATTCATCCGACATACATAGAGCATATAATATCCTAACTCAAATTTGTTTCGTCTAACTCTTAGATGTTCTAGGCTTTCTGGAATTATTTCAAAGGCGTCTTTGTCGATTGCTGATATCTTGTTATTATCTAATGATAGCATTTTTTAGAGCTTTTAAATGTTGAATCAATTCAACCGTAGATTTCATAATAACGGTTGGGCATTCTACTTTGTTCTCGCTTCTTACACTGTCCAAAATGAGTACTTCTAGTTCTGCATTAAGACTACTCAAGCCGTCGAGATGTTCAAAATCCAACTCATAATTCATAGACAAATCTAACATTCGAAGATGCTCCATGTTTTTAAAGGCATTACTTGAAATGTTTGTCACACCACAGTTAAGGATTGATAAATTTCTTACATATAGCAAGTTGGCAAATGTGTATTCATTGATAGTTTGCATGGCACAGTAATCTTGGTACTGCCATATTGGCCTGATTAAGTCTCCTGATATTCGAATAACTTTCAAGTTTGGCATATTCTGAAACTCCGTTCCAAAGGGAACAATTGAAAATCCATCAATCCATACTTCTTCTAATGTAGAAATATCTTTCAAAATTTGACCTGGATAACTCGTATTACCGATTGGTATCAAATTTAGTTGATACATTACAAGTTTTTTCAGAGAAGTTAAACCTACGAAAACATTACTGTCGGTTTCACTGGTGACCGGGAACTCGTTATGCGCGATATTTAGAACCTCCAACTTTTCAAGTCCTTTTAACGTTTCGCTGTTTACTGTTGCGCTGTTGTTCTTCAACAAATTAATTGATGTGTTGTACATATCCAGTTCTTGCAAACTACTGTAATTTTCAAAAGGTATTTGTGATTGGTTCTTCAAATTATAGAGACCTGTACCCGACATGTTCAGCGATCTAATCTGACTTTCATTAATGTACTGGAACTGTGGCAATCTTCCTGCAAGTTTCTTATTGGATCTACAGTCCACACTGTACAAACCTTGTTCAATGCTCGAAACACATACACATGGGGAACACATTTCATCAAAAGTTTCGGCGAGAGGGGCCATGAAGAGTCCAAACATCACCACCATGGGCAACATATACGGTTTGAAAATGGCCATGATCTGAAAGTTAGTAATCATTGTCTTATTTATGTGATTGTAATACGTTTTAAACCATAAACATTTTTTTTTAAATTACATTTAAACACGTAAGGAATGCATTATATCGAAACTAAATGTTCGATTGCTTTAAATTGTACATCCACCGTCACAATACCCGTGAATGTATTATATTTGATATTTGAGCAAATGTTACGTGAGATAATGTGTTTACATGGACTATTAAGAAACATCTCTTTTGCATGCAATTGCTGTACCTGTTTGGACTATTAACATGATATGTATTACTTAAAAGCGGAAATGTCACATCAACAATATTCTTTCAACATGTGTACTACATGACAGTCGAATAATCTTCCGTATTGGACGGTACGAGATTAAAGGACAATTCCCAAAAAATGTTTCCAGTTCAACGTTAAACTTATGACTCATGAAAAATGGATATAAGGTACGTGATAATTAAACTAAAACCTATGTTTAATATTCAAACACGTGGCTTAATAATAAGCCCATATTTAAATATGGTTAAATAACTTTCTCATTACATTTTAAGGGTTTATATCTCGTGACACACGATGCATCAAACTTATGTGACATAACTTAACTTTCTGTGATTAATGCTGTAGTGTATATTTGGCGTTATTACTGGAAATTACTCAAAGAATGTTAAACTGATCTAAATCATGCGTATAATGCTGTAATACATTTGCAGTCGTACTCAGCTGACATATTCAAATTGGACTCACCTATCTGTGTACTCGTCACAATATATCACCGTTTTGTACGCTTTTATATAACCTTTTATTATTAGCTATTATTTTGTTAAACATTGCATTTGTATGGCACATGCATTCCCGCCTCGTACGAATCAATATTGAAAGATACTATTCCAAAATGACTACCGTTATCAAATTAAACATGTAAAACCTAAACTCTAAACTTAAATGGGCATGCCAATATTTTACTACAAAATTCTCGACAATATGTCAAAAGAACAAATCAAGCATATACACATTAATTCAATGAAAAATCAACACACCTCTTAGTATAGAATGAGAACAATAGTAAGTAAGCCCCAAAGAACGGTTCTTCAGGCATTTAAAGAAGGTTTCGAATACGAAAGAACACAAATTTATTAACACTGTAAAATATTTTAAAGACATGCATTAGGTACATACCTGCCTGAAACACATTTTCCAAATTGCAAATGTGACTTTTACAAGTTAGTTTCTTGTAAAAAGAAACACAAGTATCATGCGACTACAGTTGTATGAGGAAATTATTGATAAAGAAAAAGAGATTAACGTATATGAATAAGGAAATTTATGTGTTCCGTATATAATGTTATCGTTAAGACTTTGCAAACAATAATCGTGTTATTATGGAATTTGCTTCCCGTTGAAAAGGACGTTTATTTTATATGTTTGAGGCATTCAACTTTGTGATTTATATTCAGTCGTTTATGCGTATTTTAAGCTATTTGGTAACGAATTGTATTTTACTTTCGATGTAATGCTAGTTTGGTTTTAATGATGATTGCTGGTTGATGACTTCAATCACAAGGTATTCGGCAAGGTATTATTGATTGAATGAATGTTTGCGAATTCACACTGTCGTAGTAATTATACCACTCACTTTAGCGTTGAATTCTTCAAAAAAGGCTGTTAATTTATCCTCACTGCCGTTGCTAGGGTAATCGATACAGCTGCAGATTCTTCAGGAGTCCCTGTGTTGAGTCGACATCGTAGAACATCGCTTAAGATATCGACTTTCCTCTGTGATTTGATTCTTCATTCGTCATATGCGCAGCTATCTTCCATTCCAAACTTTCTGAACCCCTTTGAAAGCACAAACACAACAACGCGACTCGCGTGAATAGATTTTACATGTTTTCAAATGTTTACAATAACACCGCTTTACGTTACTTTCGATACATATTTTATACACGTTTTAATCGTTTTGTTTTGGTCGCAGTGAAATCAGTAAAAATGTTCAAACGGAAACCTCCGTCAGCCCTGGTGAAATAAATAAAATGCCAAAACCACAATCGAGTTCAACGAGAGCGTCTGTGATAGCTAACGGGTTAAAAATACGAACTGGAAGTATGTTGCATAAAGTCTTATTTTAGGGGGCTACCCATAAATAAAGCTATGCTCTTGATTTTTCTCCTTATCTCGCATGAACTAAAAACACTGAAAATTCCTCTTTTAATAATAAATTGACTATTATATACTGGAACATGATTAATTAACTTTGAAAATGAAAAATGGAGAAACAGATTTTTAACTAAAACTTTTATAGTGAATTTACTCATGTCAGGGAGAATATCAATAATGAAAATAAAGCGTGAACATTACTACTAAGAGCTATACATGAACTGAATCGTTTCCGCTATAAAAGTTTGCCTCTGGCTATGCAATGCTGAATGTTTCATAGCCACATTGGCTTTGAAGACGAAAAACGTTTTGATGTTTTGAGTTGTGAAAACTGTGTATATACAAATAAAGTTCATATATAATCTCAATACGTGTTGTTATTATTGCTTTTTGCCTGTTTGTTTAAAATGTGCTCTTTCCAAAGTTTGAAATATGTAGCATGATAAAAGTGTTGTAAAAACGTATGGTTTATTGCTATACATCGGAAGACATAATTTTGGCAAAAAGAAATCATATTATACATATAAATAGACAGTAAGATGAAGAAAGATAGATGTGGTATTAATTAAACACTACAAATATGACTAAATTAATGTGGAATGGTAAATATTTGGGAAACCCACTATAACCCGAATTCTACCCGTCTTATAAAGTCAGCCAAGTTGAAACTGACAGACTTATCGATCAACGATTGGTACTCTATATTGATTTGTTTTCCAAAAACAATGTTACTATAGACTTTTAAAGACCCATTTATACTCAAAAATCAACGGAAATTTCGTAAAGTATTTCGTAAAATAAAGTTACCCAATACAAAATCAATGTTCCTTAAAGCAATAGCAAAACTTCAAAGCCAGATGCGGTCTGGTAACATAGATGTTTGTAGATATAAAATGCACGTTTTTTTTTTCGTGTCACAATAAATTCCATTTTAATTTCCCGCACTGATATATATTTATATATATTCATACGACACATGAACACTAACATGGTACCATTTTATTGTTCTTGTGTCGTATGAATAGATATATTTGCGGGAAATTAAAACGGAATTAATTGTGTCACAAAAAAATAAAAACGTGTATTTTATATCTACAAACATCTATGTAACAAGACCACATCTGGCGTTTAAATTTCGGCAATTGCTATATGGAACACTGATTTTTTTTTTAAACTTTATTTGACGAAATATCGTACAAAATTTTCGTTGATTTTGAGTAGTAATGGGGCTTTAAAAAAAAAAGATTTGGAAACATGCTTTATTAATGAGGTTTATATTGAAACAGTGGCACAATTCAATCTGGAGATGTGCTTCTTGGTTTGTTGATAGTGTAAGGTACTGCGAATATTGTGTAAGCCTCACCAAAAAGTCCCCCAGAAATCCATGATGGCCGCCATGATTGCCGCAGTTCATAATTAATCATACAGATACATGTATTTTAACATAAGTGAAAAATATAAACCAACCAAATAAAATAGCAAATTATATTTGCGAAAGTAGATAAGTTGAATGTATTTGGTAATGTTCGTGAATACACATAGTATGTTGGCATATTTTAATTCATTCATTCGTTTTTTTTTGTTTTTTTTTCAAAAGTTCGTAAATTTACGAAGTATTGGAAAATGCCACACTAATTAATTGTATGAAAAAAATGTGGGTTTAATTAATCATTTGATGGCATTTGCAAATATTGTCAAATATAGATCTACACAGTATGGTATCTTTTAAAATCCATGAATATATTATAAGTTATTCATTTCGCACATTTTATATTTAAACGTTTGGGTTTGATACATATATTTGATTTTATTTTAAATGTTTGTAAATAAACAAAGTTTATTGGTGTTATATCAAGGATTTTCTATAATATAATTGTTGTAAGTTTATTGCCTTTTGCAAGATGCAATGCTCATATTCATGTATATATCGTTATCGTTTATAAACCTAATCTTCATTATGTTTTATATTCCATTACATTTTATGACAAACATAAATAATTTATCATCTAACCATTTAGAATAAAAACTAACACTGTTGTTTAGGTGTCATGACAAGCAGGGTATTTTATTTCTCGAAACACGCACGGAGTGGGTGTTTGTATTTGACAGGCCTTTCTACACATAAATGCAAGAAACAATTCTTCTGACGATCTTATGAGTTCAATGCGCAACACAGATCGACCCCAATGGCACCGCTAAGTTGAAGAGTCTCGAGACGAGATTAAACGTTGCGACATCCTTCTCATATATATATATATATATATATATATATATATATAAGAACTGAAACGATACTTAATCCATTATGTAGAACATGGCGTTATACGTATCATTAAACATGCACATGCGTTGCATGCGAATAGTAAAATATTA
>VMBQ01011766.1:0-22447 GCA_007657795.1 Dreissena rostriformis | reverse complement strand
AGCATCAACAATTATCATAATTAGCAGCAGCATCACCTCTATCACCACCACCAGCATTCATTTACTCACCATGCTTGAATTGTTATTCATATTATTGTACGCCACTATATATGCTTAATTTCAAATCAAAAACTATTGTTTTGTGTAATGTCGCAATGATCGTTTAGATGTCTTATTAAGATACTAGTAGTAGTACTACTTTGTGTTCATTAAATTATTACTTTGTGTTAACTTAAATATTATCTTAATGGTATTATATACTGTGCACGCAATTTCTTAAATATCTGTATAATAAATGTATTCAGCAATAAATTACTATGTAAACAAATATAATAATGAGAATTATTTCGCGGCATGTCGACAAGGCCACATATTATCAGCTGTTTGTTAAAATATTAGTACATTTCAAGAACGTGTAAATGTTGTAAACAAAGGGAGACAAATGCAACAGTATTTATTGAAACTTTGCTGTTGTAGATTTATTTATCCGACTGATTAATAGATATTTAACATATTGTATGTAGTTAAAACCATGTTGATATTTTGTAAAGCCGGTTTATTAAACGAACAGTAGAAATATATTTTCGCATTTTTTCGAATAAATACTGCCGCCATAAACGTTCCCATGAAACAAAACAACAACAGCACAATGTTTTATATAATACAAACAAATACCGCAACTTATTTTTTAAGTGTCTTCCATTGCAATTATAGACACAACGATAAGACACGTTGAACATGTGCATGTTCTGTGTGAATAGGAGGACAATATATGTAAAATAATTTCCCCCAATCTACATTTCACAAGTATGGGCATATACGTATACTACGAAAGATAAGGTATAACATACAATTTTACAGTCAATTTAAAGAAGTGCTTGTGTTCAGGCGTTTAAGTTACCGTACATGCAGTTCGTCGTCTCCGTCCTCAGTGCTAGAATATATATATATATAACTGCATGTACATTGACTGTAAAATTATATATATATATTTGACTTTATATAACATATGTATACTTCTATACCACTCACAAATGGGAATACCGGGTTATGTGCCATGATCCATACCTTAGTGTTAGCTTTGCTTATTCGAATACAAAAACTTAAGCGGGGCAACATGTACACACATGTCCCACATTCCATAAACAAAACAAATAATTAGCTCATTAAGAATAAACCTTTTTAATTGTATAATCATCTAAAATTATTTATTGAAAAAAAATGATATTGCTATACTTAAACATTCTTCAAACAAAAATGAAATATGAGTACTATTACCTGTTGAAAGTATAGTTTAACTTACTAGAACAGTAAAGAACCGTCACAAATCAATACTCGTATGCGCTTATGNAGAGTATGTTCTGCGTCACTAAATGAACCACCAGTTGTGAATACAATACCAAGATAGTTTAACCGGTTAACAATATCTATGATTTGATTATCATATTTAAATATATTTGTTAAGGGGCGACCACCTTTACGAAAAACCGTAATTTTAGACTTTTCAGTATTTACCACAAATTTCCATTTGTGACAATAATCGTATAATAGATCCAAGCCGTTTTGTAATTCTTCAGCGGTATTAGCAAACATTATCATATCATCGGCGTACAATAAGAGAAACATTTTAAAAGATTTAACGTCGATACCATTAAAGCCTTTCATATGAAATTCAGCTTCCAAATCGTTAAGATACAATGAAAACAAAAATGGCGATAAACACTCACCCTGCCTTACACCAAGTAAACATTCAAAGCTGTCGCTAAAGAACCGTCAAAAATCAATACTCGTATGCTTATGTATAAAGCTATAATGAACCCTTGAACGTCACTCGTTCTGTCTACGCAAACAAATATACATCAATGTATATAATTCGGATGCAACGCATGAAGTCTCATCAAATGCCATTTTGCCGCATTATGTCGAGGTTTTGATTGTATAGATAACATAAACATTTCAATTGCCCCGTCGATATCACCCTCCATTTCCCAGCAGTGGCCAAATACATTAATTGTCGTATCCGGATGATAAATGCCTCCCCCTTTGATGTTTGACAATTCATGACTTTTGCATACATCTGTTTAAGTCTGTCCCCGAGTCCCCCATATGTGAAATATTGCAAGTAATACAGAAGCAGTTGAGAGTCAAATGCAGCGTCTCTCAACAGCTCTCGCCGGGACTGTTCCGTTCACTGAATTCCGGATTTACCCAAGTTCTGTTCATTTCATAGAGAAGTGCTGGAAGAACACAGTAGGCTTCCTGATTAGTAAAGATTACACAAAGTGCAATATTATCATTCAGACTTTGATTTTGCTTCGAAAAAACATCCAGTTTACGTACAGGCGGAAGATTGCAAATGGATGCAACTTTTAATTTGTTTGATGAAACGTCAGTTACAAAAGTATACTTAAAGCATTCTAGGAGACGTGAGTTAAGGGAATAAGAATTGTTGATATTTATTCCAGCCAGCTTAGATACATGGAAAGACAACGTTGATATTGACATTTGCTCTGCTACGTTCCTTTCCAAAATAATGCCGGTGAGGCTATACCGTGAAAACGTTCGTATAATTTGTTTTGCATCTTCCAAAGCATTCACGTTTTGAACTGTGGGTGTCAAAACAAATTTCATGTTCGAACATAAACTTTGAACTTAAATCAAAGATCTAAAAATATTGATAAATATTTGCTTAAATGTAAATAAATTATAAAAATTCCAAATATTGAAAAAAGCGCCTTATCATGAGTTATTTTTCGGAAGTGTATATTTTTAATGGTTGATCAATGGCATTATATGAGTTGAGGACTTTTTTCACCACTTTGGGAACATAACCTAAATATTGGAAAACGGAGTTGAAATGTCAAAATTCTAGATATTTCTTTTGTATTCCTTACTTGACAAGTGTTCAGAAAATTGTTTGATCTAAATATGATCACTTTTGTGTGTTGTAAAAGTTACATGAATACTTTGTTTAATGATCTATAATGCTTTAAACATGCCTGTTTGTTGCAGCTGTATCCCAAGGATGTCCCTGGGGCTGCTTTTCCTTTACTTCCAGAAAGATGCAAAGTTACATATTTGAAAATAAGGTTGAAATGCCGGGGACATTTACATTTCTGATTTTACTTATTTATGTTTCATATTTATTCATTTCTTAATTAGTAATGAAAGTGATTACCGGCAATCAAGAATTAAGAGTATTTAAAAATCTAAATAAGATTTAAAACATAAATATTTTACGATTTTTTTTTTTTTTGTAATTCCATTTTTTATTTCCTTCGTAAACATAATACACTTTGCATAGAACATAATATGTCGAATATACACACAATTAGCACGTTTGTTTAACAATGTTATTCAATATTATTGTACATAGCATTTTTGAAGACTATGGTTGGTGTGGATAAAGCATGTGTATTTTGCATATTACATATTATACATACATTGAGCAAAATGTTTCACAAAGTTTTATATAAATTGTGATACATAGCATCTAAGTAGACAATGGTTGGTGTGACATGAATATGTTTGAATCAGTTTCNTTGCAGCTGTATCCCAAGGATGTCCCTGTGGCTGTTTAACCTCAACTAACAGAAAGATGAAAAGTAACAGAGTTGAGAATATCGCTGAAATGCCAGGGACATTTACGATTTTACTTATTTATTTGTCATATTTATTATTTTTTTTAATAAGTCATGAAAGTGATAACCGCTAGTCAGGAATAACGAGTATTTAAATAATCTAAATTAGATTTTAAAGTATTCAAAGAAATTATTTTATGATTATTATTTTATTTTCAAGGTTTGTGAGATTAAAGTCAAATCACATTTATTTATTTAAATCATATGATGTCTGTTAATTTTGGTGCAATTCCTGTATCTGAATGTTTATTTTCAGATTTTCTTCCTGAAATGTATTGATGTTAATTTCTGATTTCTAGCTATCAAATGTTGTCTTTCATCATTACTTTTGCATTTTATGATACTGCATACTGTTTTATGAACTCTGCTACTCAAATGTGCTCATCTTGCATTATTTATATTGTAATAAAGCTTATATCATTGTTTAACAAGTGTTTTTACTCAAAGGATTACACAAACCTGTAGCACATAAGATATCCTCTTGAATCTGATTCAAATTTAAATTAAATGCTTACTTTGCAATTACTGCATGCAATTTTTAAAGATTAAATTATCTGAACCCCATTATACATTGTACTTTGCAGGATATCTATAAAATCTTATACAACTTTCGAAGAAGCACGAATGATAAATACAAAGTTAAATGATTACTCAATTTTATATAACAAAATTGCAATAAATAAAAACAGCTTGTATGAGTGTTTATGAAATGGTTCCCTGGTTCAGAGTAGCAGTGACATAATCTGCTAAGCAATCTGGAGTAAACAGTTACGATCCCCGAAAATGATTCCCATCAAGAATTAGTACTGGGTCTTCCCAGAAAACGGACTTAAGTACTGATTTGTCTCCATATGTATGAGGCTTTTTTTTTATATAATTTACTTTATTTTCCTCGTCCATAGGTATGTGCAGGTCGAGGTCATCCTGCTCCATACCGTACATACATTTTGTGTTAGTATGAGTAATCAATAAATGTTGCAATCAATTGTTAGAATATAATATCTTTATACATACATATACAATATTACAATATTACAATATTTACAATTTTTTAATCATCTAAAAATAAGCAAATAAAGTATATTATACAAAAATTATAAAAAAAAAAGATGAATAGCAAATGTTATGTTATGTAAAGCAGATGTACAAACTATTTTCATTGTGGAAGTATAAAAAGCTTCGGACTANATTTTATGATACTGCATACTGTTTTATGATCTCTGCTACTCAAATGTGCTCATGTTGCATTATTTATATTGTAATAAAGCTTATAACATTGTTTAACAAGTGATTTTACTCAGAATATTACACAAACCTGCAGCATATTAGATATCTCTTGAATCTGATTCAATTTAAAGTAAATGCTATCTTTTGCAATAACTGCATGAAATTTCGAAAGATTAAATTATCTGGACTCTGTTATACATGGTACTTTGTAGGATATCTAAACAATCTTATACAACTTTCGAAGAAACACGAATGATTAATACCAAGTTAAATGATTACTTATTTTAAGATTACAAAATTGTCGTAAATAAAAACAGCTTGCATTATTGTTTATGGAATGGGTCCCTGGTTCAGAGTAGCAGTGACAGAGCCCCTGTGGTGTCTGCTTAGCAATCTGGAGCAACTGGTTTCGATCCCCGCAAATAATTCCCATCGAGAATAAGTACTGGTTCTTCCCATAAAACTGACTTGAGTACTGATGACTGATTTTTCTCAATATGTATAAGGCTTTATAAGTGTTACCTTATATTTCCAAACGAAAACTAAAATTTCAATTTAAAAACGTATTTATTCAGAAGTCATACAATCAAAACTAGTTAACACGATTAAAAAAGATTATAAGATATTACAATGATGATAATGATGACCATGATCATGATCATGATGATGATTATGATGATGATGTTGATGATGATGACTTCATCTTGAGTAATTCAGATCTTAAAATTTAATAACCGAATTTATAAAACTTATTTCATATTTCACTCAACGTATATAAACAAAATGAACATGTTGTGTTTATTTTTTTTAACTAGTAGTTCAAACGCCTATGTTTCGAAATTATTTTTTTAATTCTTATAACGGTTAGCTAAAACTTGTAAATTACAGTTTGAATGACGATGTATCATTTACATTTAAAATAATAGTATCCACGAATGTATTTTTATGGGGGATATGTCTTATTTGATAATACAAATTGGAGGTTGTGTTCCACTTGAATCTTTCTCAAGATCCCACAAAACATGTTAATGTATCGCTGAAGAAAAACACAAATCAATCAACATTACTAACTGACATTAAACAAGTCATGTTACCTCGAAGCCGAAACCTGTGAGGACTACGGTATAATTACATATGGCGGTAACACAGGGCTCCTGATTGTGATCATATTTATTGTGACATAAACTTGCTATGAAACTCAGCTTTTGGGAAGACAAAACAATTGAACCAGAGGAAAAACTTAAACCGATGCGGCGAGCAAAAAACCTTTCAGAGACAGGTATTTCAGTTCAGTGATAAGACAGGGTCCCAGTTTTATTCGGCATTTGGACTTTCATTGGAACTATTTATGCTTTCCCAAAAGCAAATACTCGATAACTGATTTACAATTCTAGCTACATCTTTAACAGTCTCAACAGTCAGTAAGTCTAAACAGCATCACGTGAAACGGTTAATAAAACATACTAATTATAATAATGATTTCAATCCGGTATCTTCGTGAGTTGTTAATCATGCACGATACTTAGAAGACGCAAACTGGGGGGCGAGATCTCCCCCGACAGCTTTGAAGGCACTCACATTGAACAATTCACAATATGCATGTAAGTTAGTTGCACTTAAACGGTAATAAACTATGCAATTGTTAATCTTAATGGTAACAGTGGAAAACGGATAGAGCGGTCATTAAGGGTGACATATAAAATCAAAAGAAAAATGTAAAGATATATTTAAAACAAAACCATAAATTTTTCAAAATAAAGAATAGCATGGACAACAATATATTAAACTACTTATAGATTCCCGTCTCAATTTGATTTTACAAGTAAAATGTTTGGAATCAATGTAATCAATAAATTGTAACGTTTTTATGCATATGCTGAAATAGCAGAACACCTCACAATTAGCAGCACATATACTTGCTCGTGTTGAATTTTGATATACTTTATAGGGTGAACATAGCTTATTTTAACACTGCTTTTATAGATGTAGCCGTCAGTATGACTATGTCTATATTTCATACGAGCATTGTATTTTTAAATTGCATAATAATAGTAATGCCTTTGTGCGATGCTGCATATACAATTTGTATATCCATGTGTTGCATATAGTTAGTAGAACTTGTCATTCCTCAAAAGTTTGATAAAAATCGTGGCTACTTTGTCCGTTTCCCACTGAATATCTCTCCTTAAGAACTGAAGACGACATTTTCAAAGATGTTTCAGGAAACACAAATCTTGATGAATCATCTGCATGTGGTCAACACCGCATTAATCGTCATTGACGAACAATCTAAAAACAAACCGCAAATCCGTAAACGGTCTCATTCAACGAGGAATCCGCGTCGTATTCCATAAACAAATTTTTGCATTAAATATTGGCACATCTCATGCATAATATGTAATTTGTTTAAAACGACTGTACAATTGCCATGGTTTCCAAATGCATGACATGCAGTGGAAAAGAACCAATTGAATATTTCGTATTACGTATTAAAGATCCTAAAGACTTTAATCATCATGTAATGCATTTTAACGATAAACCGCATGATAATAACACTCAGTCGCGCATTCTTTGTATGGGCACTTTATTGTACATATATTTGCCTTCCAAACATAGACTTTACTTGCAATTAATATGTATACAGTTATTGTATTAAGATATAATTCATTCATTTAACAGCTTGAGCAATGTTAATGACATTCGTGTTTTTTTTAAACAATGTACTCATTACTAATGTTTGGCAGTTTTTCCAAATGAAATCCGGAACAAATATTGCTCGTCACATGGTATTTGACTTGTTTTTAACCGCAAGTGCACTGTTCTGCGACATTTCATGGTCGTTGTCTGTTTTCTCGATTCTTTCATGCCCACTGTTTACATATCTATAAATATATGTATAAACAAGGATTCTATGTTATATTGTATAAAGAGTACACTTTCGCACTTTTGATAGAAACAAGCAATTGATCAAACTGATTAACGCTCGTATAGTAGTGATTTGGCGTAAAATATATACAGATACAATGTTTGTTTGTATGGATAGAATGTACGTTATAAATCAGTCTTAATCACATGTACTGATCGTAAGCCTAACGCCTCAAATATGTGTTTACATATTCGTTGTTGTTACAACAATGGATACTAACGTTTAAGTGTCTGATGTGTCTGTACAATCTGTAAATAATGTATATTCAAATACTAAACATGTATACGCATTTGTGCATTTACAAAGTGATGTCGAACATATAATAGTTGTGTGGTGCAAAGTAAGATCCAAAATTGAAATATATATTATATAATGGCTGGTAACATAGATCCCGAGAAAAATGTGTTAATGCCTCATTATACTGACAATACTTAACCCTTTCACCACGAAATCAAACGTATTTACTTTTTCGATGATGCTTCAGTGTGTTTTTTTTTCTTTCAATTTTAGTAACTTTTAAGATGATTTATGACCGTTATATTTTCTTTTTGATGTATACTGTAGTAATTGGAGTAAGAATCAACATTCCAGCGCTTTTTTGCCGTGCATTTCGAACGTAATTTATTCCGGCTGCTACTGACTCTAGAAATAGGCGAAACGACTATAGCCGTCTTGGTTTAAGTTATTTTCACCCGAGCAAAAATAACGTATAACTTATAGCACAGCCACTCAATGTTACGGTAACACAAAATAAAAATGCAGATGTCTTTCTTAAGCAAGACGAACACATACAGTTATGCTTATTAAAATGCAAATGTGTCGAAGATGTACGATGTTCCAAAATAATTACTAATTGTGTTAACTGTTTTGCTTCTCTTTAAATTTCTCAATGTCGACTTTATTGCTTCGGACACAATAGCATGAAAATAACCAGGCGGATAATTGAACGCTGAATCTAGATTTGAAAATAAAATACTATTGATTTAAAAATTACGTTTTTATGAAGATGACCAGCTCCAATGCCTGCTGTGTTTAATCGATACCCCCCAGACATTGTCTTGTAATCACTCTGGCAGAAAATGACTGAGCATATCGATATTTTTAGATTCCAGATTGAGTGTTAACACATATTTTTAACTTGTATCTGTGTGTTTAACATGTACTTCAATTTAACTACCTCTTGTTCAATTCGCCATGATGAGTAGTAATAGTGATGAACAGTAACATGATAAGCATTAAAATTATATTTAAAATTAACTTAAATGTTCAATACGTAGTACCAAGTAAGGCTAGTGAGATATAAATAGGTATTCTCTTTTTTTTTAAATGTATCACTTAGTATTGTATAACTTGGTTTATTTACCAATGACAAACGAGACATCTGATAATTCCGTTGGTAGCGACACACAGTTAAGCAAACTCCTGATACTATGGCCATGTCCATTACTTGATGAAGATTCATCTGTTGACATTTGATCATAACATTCGCATTCAACTTCCAAATTCGTAATTCCATAATAGGCACTATTAGAAGCACTGTCATGGATTGGTATTTGATCATCAGTTTCCATCACAGTCGAAAAATGATATAATGGGATACATGTACTTTCATATTGTTGCGAATTAGTGTTGTTCTCTTCCTGAGGTACTTCAAAAATATCTGACGGCATAGAAATCGGCGGGGGCATCACCACTTTTACATTTGTTAACGCGTTAGCATCTTCATGTTGTGTTCTCAAACGTCTCAAAGTGTTAAATATTGGTTGTAGGTAATATGTCTGGACGTTTCGATCTGAAACTAAACTAAATTCAATAAATACATAAATCCTGTGTTATACAAGGTTCATGTAACATATAATACTTCCTGTACGTATTGTATCAAAGATGTAACTAGACACTAATTCTTTGACATTGAACACGTTTTCAGTATATGCAGCATGCGTTTCACAGTATGTACATTTGAAAATAATTATCTAGGAATGTCAAAGAAACCACATACATTACAGCATTCTCCCCTTGTTTTGATATAGGTAGAACCTTACAATAATTTGAAATGAGTTACCATAGCTAATTAAAACAAGATAGAGTAATAACATACCAGACGAACCTACGATGCGTCTCCTATACACACAGAACGACACAATGACAGCAAACATAAGGAGCCATCCGATTGAACCGACGGTAATAATAATTGGTGAATTTGTAGAGGCTGTATTTATAGAAATGAACACATATACAGAGAATCGATACTTTATTCGTATAACAGTCGCCAGTACTATTAATGCAACGTGACAACTAGGTGAATACAAATATATGGTTAAACGATTTATTTATGAAAATATTTGCGTTAATATTTACCATCCTCAAGGTTGCGATACTGTTTCTCATCGCCATTAGTACTTAAGAATGACTTCGTTGAGTTGTATTATCTATCTGATGCAATTGTATTTCCATCGTTGTCTAAAAAAAAATCGTGTATATGCTACGATGTAGAAAGATATGGGATTTCCGTTCGACTGTCCTGCAGTCTTACTTTTCGGAATATATTCGGCCTGTGAGAGCTATGCAATTATTGCGTGTGTTCACGGTAAAAATAGTGGAATACTGTGAGAACCGTAACTTCTTTTTTTTTTGTGTAGGCCACTGTGCAAACAACACTACAATTGTACTTTACCAGGACATCAATACCTCCGCTTTATACCCCAGTAACAATTAAAAGGAGTATGACACANAGGTTGCGATACTGTTTCTCATCGCCATTCGTACTTAAGAATGACTTCGTTGAGTTGTATTCTCTATCTGATGCAATTGTATTTCCATCGTTGTCTAAATAAAATCGTGTATATGATACGATATAGAAAGATATGGGATTTCCGTTCGACTGTCCTGCAGTCTTACTTTTCGGAATATATTCGGCCTGTGAGAGCTTTGCAATTATTGCGTTTGTTCACGGTAAAGATAGTGGAATACTGTGAGAACCGTAACTTCTTTTTTTGTGTAAGCCACTGTGCAAACAACACTACAATTGTACTTTACCAGGACATCAATACCTACGCTTTATACCCCAGTAACAATTAAAAGGAGTATGACACATTTTATGTGTATTCGGGCTATATACATGTTTAAGCTCTATAGCATTATAAAAGATGTCGCAATTAAAAGAAAAACATATACTCAATCAAGGTAAATTAGTGTTCTTGTTGTGTTACCGATATCGCTCCATTTGGTACCCTCTGGACTTGGGTCAGCTGATGTGTATCGTCTTGCGGAAGAAGTGCCTTCAATCGTGCTCAACGTCAAGCTATTAGCTGAAAGGGCTATACATAAACAACAACGTTAGGCAATGTAGATAACAATGTCGATTACAATTGTGTGAACCATATACTGTCAGTATCTGCGTTGTTGCAGCTAGGTAGATCAATTACAAAATGCAATCACCAACGTTTGATATTGCAACTTTAACCCACGAAATAAGTTGTTATACGTGTACACATGCCTATTTTGATATGAATGTTTTATTGATTTCAATTAGAATACTAACTTAAAAAAATTCCATTTTACTTGTTTGACTTAAATGAAACATAACGAGACATTCGAATTAGAAAATCATTGAATTGTATAGAATATTATTGTCTACAAGAGGTTCCAATGTACAATTTTCGATAACAGCAAATTCATTTTGAAACTATTTTGTCGTTGAAGCTGACTAAGACCAACTTTGTCATGGATTTTTTTAATGCGATAATGCAGCGGGAGAATGGTAATCCACTAGTGAATATACGGGGAGTTATATGCTCGGTTTACACACTGTTCATCAAAGTTTATTTATACTGATGCAGTTTATTTCAAATAAATATTATAACCGTAAAGGTTTCAAAAGTTTTATGTCTATTAACTTAACCTAAAAGGGAGTAGAGACCAAAGAATATGGTGTTTGAAAAGTAAAATAACCGGGCATCTGGTATTTTCCATAAGCAGAAACCATTATTTCTTAATATTTTTTAAAAACCACCGTTGGCTACATTGAGAAAGGGTTGCTTCTAATCTTTGAAATTTGTAAAGCATAATAAACTTCTATCATAATGATGATGAAATACTTTAAATTTAAATGTAAAGCAAAAAAGCTGTTTATCGGCGTAAACGATTTCTTAAATGCATTTAATACTAAGTAATATCGTTATGTATGTTTTTATAACAGATAATTTCGCTGCTTGCTAATCAATCGCTTGCTGACTTACCGACTGCAAAACAATTTTAATTTCACGCAGCCTCTCTGAAATCGAAGGCCCTTATTGCTGGCGTTAATTATAAAATACAAAGTGTCAACGTCACGGGAACGGTCAACATAGTCAATGAGGTGACCGCAACGAAGTGTGTTCAGACATTGTAAAATATACTGCGTTTGAAACAATACTGCATTATTTATGACGAAACCCGTTATAAACTTACACTTCAGTTTTATAAAAATGAATGTGTGTTTGAAAACAGAACATGAAACCATAACGAAAACACATGGGTATGTGAAAAATAGAAACTGCAAAACAAAATGACAAATACCAAAACCAGAGATATTGATAGTGTCGCTGTTAACTCGCTTGTTACCACGGAACGTTGAGCATCGCCACAAGTATCCAACGGCGATAGGTACATTCTCCGATACATTGCAGACCACACTAGTTCCACTGATGCACAAACATGAAACAGTTTCCTCCGTTTTTGTTCTACAATGCCCTCCAGTATGTGAGACTTGAACCATATTTCTAAAGCCTTTTTGTTCCGATCTCTTCAGATATATATTAATCGGAACGTTATGGCCGCCCCGCATACATGTGACCTGCGCTGTATATTCATCCAATCGTGTAGCAGTTATCATCGGCTTCTTATTGGCTGTAAGTGTAACTGTATTTTATGCTTTTCGGTGGTTTATAGACAAATATAATTGGATTAAATCTGATAATTCATTGTTTTAAACAGTGAAAATTAACAGTGAAAATTATCGATAATTTTCATTGTTTTACCGGAACATTTTATTTTTACAAAAATACAAAAAAATAATCATTTGTAAGCATTAAATAAAAAGAAAATTTGTTGAATTTATTGCAATATCGATTTTAATTCACTCGTGATCATAGAACAAATATTTGTCTATGAGTACTCGTGAATTAAAATCGATATTGCACCAAATCCAACAAATATCCTCTATATATTTGAGTATGTGTGCTTGTGAAACTTTGGTAACGTTATAGCTACAAACAAATAAAATGCAATTTACTCCGTATGCTCTATTAAACGATACAAATCCAACCGCTACATATTTCTCATTTATTTGTAAATTTAAATTAAATTAAACGTAATGAAGTCGTTGAAATGCGATAATGCTTTGGCATTGCATAAATTAGTACTTTAAATAGAATCGCAATGTACTTACCTGTAGAAAAGACAAAAACCATTAAACATGAAAACAGCACGATTTCTATCACCGGTAAATGTTCACTCATGTTTTACTAGTAATAAAGACGTATATACCGCACTACGAAACATAAAAAGCATTATCTACTACACAAGTCGATTAAACCATCACATATTGTGAAATGTGAAACAGGAAATTTTGTTTCAATTGGAAGAATATAAAAAACATGAATAGTCATGTGCCGGTCTTATATAATACAATATTCGTCCTTTACATATTCAGACGTAATTTAATAACTTTAAAGCGCCTGTACATTATGTTGTCAAATAAAGTTAACTAAATGTGCGCAGTGGCATGAAGTAGGTCGCATAGTATAAAAAACCAGTGGATTATTTTTACACAGTTAAACGCTTATTAACTTGAACATACAACAAAACTATTAAAATTCAGAATTTAAGGAATTATATAAACACATATTGCCATAGTACAAATAATACATTGAAGATAAATTAATATAAGTTGTATGCACATTTCTATAAGTGTAATAATAACATGTTCATTTGATATTCAGACAAAATATGTACAGAAAGACACACGTCAATCAAAGTACAGAAACTTGAAGCCAGAAGTAAAGCAAGTTCTCAACAAATTCAACTTTATAAACAAACACAATATATTTTTAGTTTGTTTACGAAAGGTATATATGAATAATTTACTTATTCATTATCGAAACGTGTTTTTAGTTCATATAGTCTTTTGATAAAATATGTATCCTTTGGCATTTGCGTAATGCTCGTTAATTAATGACATGCTTTTTCTCTTAAAACAATGCTATAAAACAAATTAAAATTAGAAATTAACCTATATGATTGTATGTTCATATGGTTTTGGTTAAGAACATTATTAAATGTTGTTAGTTTAAACAATATTTATTTAAGTATTCTTAAACACATGTAAGCAATACTACACAAGCATACATACTACTGTGAGAAAATATATCAAACATATATCATTGATCTATTGCTTAACATAAAGAAGGCAGAGTACAATTTGACAGAATTAAAAAAAAAGCTCGAGTGTAATGTCTCTCCTCTGTCAGTTGGATATGCTGTATGGTGCACTAAATTAAACTACTAAATTTTGTTAATACAATGAATAAAAATGTCAAAACAGGGTGCTACAGTCTGTTCTTGTTTAATTCCACCTTGCTATCCATCTGGACTGGTCAACACAGAAATGTGTTTATTTGTGACTTGGCTGTAAAATATTACCAATGTGTTTATGGCAAAAGGCCAGAGGCTTTTTTTGCAGATTTGCCAATTAAATCGGAACTACATTGTGATCCTTGATTTCACGCTCTTATAATTTCATTCCCCAAACAGAATTGCTCTTTGGCAAATCATAGTTGTATCCAGTAATCAACTGAATTTATTCAATTGGTGTTTAATATTTTTTTAATTATTCATCTCTCTTTCAGAGCTTTACATGGTTGTTCCATTAATTCAGAAACAAGATAACTGCATCATAACATAAAATGTAAAATTGTTCTAGAATAAATGGCAGTAAAAATCACTTGTTCGTGTGACTTGAGATAATCATGTATTTGAATTGCTCATAGATCACGTGGCCCATAATTGTTTAACTATATAGTCAAATGCACGAGTGGTTTCATATTTCAATTGAACGCCTATAACTAACCAAAACACTGTGAATTGGATGTTTTTCAATACATTTGTGTGCTGGACAGTTAAAATGCAACCTAGTTACTGTAATAAAGTAAATAAAGTGACAGTTATTGATTTAGTTGGAAGCGCAAGCAAAGACACCATGTGGTATGCAGGAGACAGTAGCAAAACATTGTAGTAAACAAGTAACAAAGGTTATATTACAGAACCATCAATTATTAGATTTATTGATTATAAAAAGCTTTAAGACGATCCGGGTTTGATGCCGACTGGCACTGAGACAGAGTTCTGAAGATTGTCTCTTAATACACAAATAATTGGTTCTGCCCAAGAAACAGACTTGCGATTGTCTCAATAAGTCTCAGACTTTCGGTCAAATCTAGCTAAAACAAATTAGTTTAAATGAATGATTATATGTGATATCATATGAATAACATATAATTAAAAACATCTGCGCAATAATTTATTTTACCTTCATACAAGTACCATTTTAATCTTGGGTAGTGAATCATTTTAAAAGCACGATAAACATAAAACAAGAGCACTGTGGATATTGCAGTGTTCCACAGAAATGATCTGATGATAATTCAGCATGGTGATGAATGATCAGATATCTCTAAATTCCATTTCTACTAACCATACCACTTCCTGTTCACTGACTTCAAACATGTTAAAAATAACACTTTTCTACGGTCGAACGGAACCACATATTATTTAAAGTACTTTGAATATTCAACATCTTATTCCATTGAATTTTATCGAGCTTATGATTTAAACATTACCTCGAGCGTTTGCCAATTTGAATTTCCATGCCCATGGTCGTTGCATTTGCGGTAGTTCAACATGGATAAGTGTGCATTCATTACCATCCTCCACCTCCACCTCCTTCTCCTCCTCATCATCATTCCCTTCTCATATCCGGCCGTTGGAAGGGAATGAGGGACGACTACACGGAGATCTCCTCATATTCAGGCATATTGTGGGCTGCTGTAGGAAGCTCATCCATGCAGAGGGATGTGCAATATTTCACATTGTCCCTCCAGCTTTTCTTCTGACGGCTTCGACATTGCTGCATGGTGTGCTTAATTGTCTTTCATTTACAAAATTTAGCTAGAACCAGTAAAAGCACTATTACAATTAATGTCATAAACACAACTACGATTGGTTCTTTCCATTTGTATATGCTCCCATCGTTGTCGATCCGCAAGTCTCGTTCAGCTCCTGTAAAACATGAAAATATGTGGTTGCTATGATTGACTATCAAATCGATATTGATAATAATGTTTGATATTGCTAGTGTTTAAATGTTTAAAGTTTAGTTGAGTTTAAGTTCTTATGCATATATTTTCTTATAACGTTGCTTTAAGCGAAAACTGATACCTTTCAAACGTGGTGAAACAACACTGTAGATAGTTGGAGATATTTCAGTACTGGCGGAAACACTGGAATTGCATGTTGCAACACAAATATATGTCCCGTATGTATCCACATTCAGTCTCGTTACAAACAGAATGCCACTAGAAGTTGTGTGCGAAGTATTATAGTTTTTTGCCCACTTCATATCCTACATGATTTATTCCTGATTTCACATTCTGCAATGGCGAATGTTTTATTGTTCTCTCTGCTTAAAAAGTTAAAAGTTAGATCAATGTCACCAGAGCATTATATGGTTGCGGTTGAACCAATCCTAACTTGTTGTATTATTATTCCTGTTGGATTT
This sequence comes from Dreissena rostriformis, assembly GCA_007657795.1. Lineage (NCBI taxonomy): Eukaryota > Metazoa > Mollusca > Bivalvia > Myida > Dreissenidae > Dreissena > Dreissena rostriformis. The sequence goes on along the minus strand of VMBQ01011766.1, from coordinate 5,838 downwards.
TCCTGATGGACTGGAAGAAACATTGTAAATTGTAAAATCAATTGTTCGATTCAACACACTTAGACAGTATGTATTAAAAATATATACAAATTAATATTTTGACAAAATGATATACATACAATTAACAAAATACATAAAATAAATGAAGAACTGTCACCAATTTTACACGGTCATTACAATAATCTATTTGGGGTCATAAAACTGTTAAAAAGATCAAACAAAAATATTAACGAACCTTAAGCGTTTTAAGAAATTTAACGTTCTAGCATCTCGATTGAAATAAGACAGTTATCAAATAAAATATCCCGTAATGGTCTTGATTAAAATATATATGCTTTATCCGCACCTCTCAAAAGATCTACGCTGGCTGATATACTTGAATTATATGTTGCGACACAAGTATATGTCCCGTATGTGTCTTCGTTTAGTCTGATTGCACACAGAATTCCTCCAGAATCTGTGCGTGAAACAGCGTCATACTTCTTATAGTTATTATCCAGTAGACCACATGGCTGGTCCTTTACTTCACACTCGGCTATGTTGATCGTTGTATTTGAATGTGCGCTGTGAAATTGGAAAGTGATTTCAGTATTTCCAGAGCATTCTATGGTTGCCGTTGAATCTGATTCCATTTTGTGGATTACATTTTTGGTTGTTTTTCTACTCAAAGAAACGTGCAAACAACATATACATAATATTAAGTGAAATATCATTATCTTCGATTTAATGACATAATCTTAGTTTTATAGAATGATAGGAGAATTTCTTAAATATTAAGACAAATTTCTATTTTTAAAATAACATTTTTAACACAATGCAGCTATTTATCAAATCAGCATCGTTTATTCAGCTATAAAACATACACTTTTTTTCAAGTTAATTTTGAAAAGTTCAATCGCCTTTGTCATAGACTTGCTGATTTATATGATGCCGTTTAACACAATTAATTAAAATTGGTGAAGACGTTAAGAAAATATAAATAATATGGGCAATACGATCCCGTTGTTCATACTCAGTACCAATCTAATTTTGATTAACAATGGGCGCTTTTTTTACATCATGTATATTAAAACATTATACAGTTTCGTTATTTAATTTCATGCAATTCAGTTCCATTGTCACTCCTATTTTCGAATTCGCATCATATCAGTCTTATTGCATGATACTCAATCGTATTTTGTTGACAAAAGCGGAGCAAACTTGAATGTCATATTATGACAATGTCATAGATGACATCGACGCATTGTCTTTTTTATTAGAGCAAAACTCGATGAAGGCCAACATTAAACGTTAATTCAGTTTATGAAACAATTTATTAATTTTCTTATTAAATATTAACTTTTTGTATCATCCCTTGTATTATTAGCATAACATATACGTTTAAGAACTATGTAATAAATAACTATACACTTANATAGATCTACGCTGGCTGATATACTTGAATTATATGTTGCGACACAAGTATATGTCCCGTATGTGTCTTCGTTTAGTCTGATTACACACAGAATACCTTCAGAATCTGTGCGTGAAACAGCGTAATACTTCTTATAGTTATTATCCAGTAGACCACATGGTTGGTCCTTTAATTCACACTCGGCTATGTTGATCGTTGTATTTGAATGTGCGCTGTGGAATTGGAAAGTGATTTCAGTATTTCCAGAGCATTCTATGGTTGCCGTTGAATCTAATTCCATTTTGTGGATTACAATTTTTGGTTGTTCTTCCACTTAAAGAAACGTGCAAACAACATATACATAATATTAAGTGAAATATCATAATCTTCGATTTAATGACATAATGTTGGTTTTATAGAATGATATGAGAATTTCTAAAATATTTAGACAAATTTCTATTTTTGAAATAAACTTTTAAACACAATGCAACTATTTATCAAATCAGCATCGTTTATTCAGCTATAAAACATACACTTTATTTCAAGTTAATTTTGAAAAGTTCAAACGCCTTTGTCATAGACTTGCTGATTTATATGATGCCGTTTAACACAATAAATTAAAATTGGTGAAGACGTTAAGAAAATATAAATAATATGGGCAATACGATCCCGTTGTTCATACTCAGTACCAATCTAATTTTGATTAACTATAGGCGCTTTTTTAACATCATGTATATTAAAACATTATACATTTTCGTTATTTAGTTTCATGCAATTCACTTCAATTGTCATTCCTATTTTCGAATTCGCATCATATCAGTCTTGTTGCATGATACTCAATCGTATTTTTTTAACAAAAGCGGAGCAAACTTGAATGTCATATTATGACAATGTCATAGATGACATCGACGCATTGTCTTTTTTATAAGAGCAAAACTCGATTAAGGACAACATTAAACGTTACTTCAGTTTATGAAACAATTTATTAATTTTCTTATTAAATATTAACTTATTGTATCATCCCTTGTATTATTAGCATAACATACACGTTTAAGAACTATGTAATAAATAACTATACACTTACTTAAAACACTGAAACAAGATATACTCTAACCAAGGGCAATTTTTGTATAATGAATTCATTTATATTAATAAATCACCATTACATAAGAACTAATAATTTAACTGAGGTAATAGTAGATGCAAAAGGCTTTGTGTTTGAAAAAGTTTATTTGTCACAAAGCCAGATACACACGTACCCATTAAGTATTTACCTAACATTTTATGACAACGTGATAAACTTATAGTTCAGACATTCATAAATACATTTAGAAAAGAAAGAAAGGTCATTTCATTCATTCGGCCACCATAAAATACCATTGTGGTCATACGAAGCCTATACACATGTTTTGGCCCACAATTATAAACGAACCATTTATGTGTAAAGCAAAATTAACCTTCTAGAATCACAATTTAAATCAGGCAGTAATCTGACAGTAATTTTAAAATCTCAACATGACTGTCTTGAATGAAATTTATCCATAATCCATATCTCTAAACACATCTACGCTGGCTGATATACTGGAATTATATGTTGCGATGCAAGTGTTTGTCCCGTAGGTGTCCTCTTTCAGTCTGAGCACGAACAGAATACCTCCAGAATATGAGCGTAAAACAGCGTAATTCTCGACATACTTCGAATCCAGTAGACCACATGACTTAAGCTCCGATTAACACTCGGCTATGTTCGACGTTATATTAGAATGCCTTCTTTTAAATTGGAAAGTGATTTCAGTATTTCCAGAGCNTCCGATTTACACTCGGCTATGTTCGACGTTATATTAGAATGCCTTCTTTTAAATTGGAAAGTGATTTCAGTATTTCCAGATCATTCAATGGTTATCGTTGAACCATTTTTCATTTTGCGTATTAAACGATTCATTACACGAGAATGTTTTACATGATTATAATCGCAATTTGATACTCAATAGTCGTAATATTGTTGAAAAAATGCATGGCATTTATCTATGTATTTGATTTCGTCAATGTTCTTTAAATAGTCACACATTTTCATTAATTAAAACAGGACTGGATTCATTGATCCTGACATTATCCACTGATTTTATAACGAATGTGCGTTGGTATATAAAAATGATACATGCCATTAATCATTAAATGGTACAATTATTGCTTTTGCAGAACGGTGCAACCAGCGCCAGCATGTTCCAACTCAGTTGTTCCAACATACAGCAAAGTGATCAAGAAGATCAAGAAAGGTATCGCTCACAAAACCTTAGACCAGTTAACACTGAATTCATATATATATATTGTATGAGATATTTAAATAGGGGGCATACACGTTTTTAAGTTAGATTATACTATTAATTAGGTTATGACTCGTAATTAAATGCGCTATATTACTACTTCCTGCATGATAGCAGTAGCAAATAATATTTTTCTGCGGCACTATGGGTAAAACAGATTTTAAAAACGTTACATTATATACCATCTTTTTATTGTATACAATCAATATTCCGACATTTTACTCATTTAACATACATGAACATTTCAAATGATACACTACATTATTTAAAACTCTAGTAAAGTGCTGTACGTTCATTATCATAGTTTGATTGTAGGTAAAGCCACAAGTGATGTAAGGTAAGTATTATAATGATAATGTGAAATTATTTCAACTCGAACATCTTCAATACGCGTAGATACGACATACACGAATGGTTTTGCATCATAATTTATATTTGAAAATACATTAAAACTTCACCGTCAGCGTTACCCCATTTGTTATTTAAGCGGATCAACGAAGAATACTACGCCCGATGATAAACCTTACAGCGTTGTCAAGACAGGGTAATAATTATGAAACATGTACTGACATAATTTGTTTAATTTATAGTGTTCTATTTGTGTATGCTTTTGATTTGTATTCCAAATACAAAAACCTTTATGCGAAACCTAAACAGATGTCATAAAATATACATTAGCTCTGTTGATATAAAGACTTGTTACTTTTTTTCGCTGCTGATGGCACTAAAACATTAAGATTGTAAGAGGACACCTTTTGTGAAGACGACGATGACAACGGTGTTGAATTGTTTTTACACCTATTAGTTTATTAGTGAGCATTGTTTAAAAACGGATTTAGATTACGCGAACGACACCAACTAATAATTCATAGGTCTTGTGTCAAAGTTTCTAGAATATGTTGTATATTTGTTTTCACATTGGTGGCTATAATTTATGCAATATAAATTTGAATTACTGGCGTTCGATTACAGATATAAAACTATAAGGGGAAACAAAACTACAATAATGTGATGTCTTAAAAGTATCACATTAGGTTCTGATAAAGCAATGTGTAAAGAAATAACTTTTGTTTCTTTTAAGTCAAGGTTTGTATTTTTTTATTAAAAAATAAAAATAAATGTTCGATCAAAAGAGGATAAAACTGTTCCTTCATAGACTTGTATGTAATGTAAGTTTTACAGTTACACAGTTTATAATTTGATAAAAGATACTATTATTAAAATAAAAAGTATATATTTTGGTTTTTAGTTGAGGTTATGTTGTGTTTTTGTTCAAACTCCAAAATAACGAGACCTTTTAGTTAAACAGATATTTACCAAGACTTGCAGCACATTCATCTAAGTGTGTGTAATTGTGCAGAGGTCTTTTAATTGTGCATGCTCCTGTGACCTTGAACCTTGATCTTTTAACCTGAAAGCTTAAGTGATCATCCTTCGTAAAGACTAACCAGCATACAAATATATATAATCTAATATGTTGCAACAGTTTTCATGTTTCAAGTCCATGTTATTGATGACCTAAAATTCAATACCAGTGCTTCTTTCGTCCCAAGTAACCACTATACAAAATGTGCATACTCGTAAGTAAAAGCGTTCTTTATATAAAGAGGAAACAAATTGCCTGTTACGAGCAACATGTGAATCGATAGGCGTAGCTCTTCCCTACCAAGTAACAATCATACCAGTTAAGATGATCATAGGTCAAAGCATTCTCTAGATAGTGTGGGGAAATAATGTTTATGTAACAAAACCCATGTGACATTAGCCTTTGACCGGATGACCTCAAAATATACAGGCGTCTTCATTTTCTCGCAAGAAAACAATGTACTAATGTTCATGATCACATGTCCAATCGTTTGCAATACAGTGTGCAGAAACCAAATGCCTGGTTGAATCCCGTATGACCTTCGACCTGTTTATCATGTTAATTATTAATAAAAGTGAATGGAAACAACAGTGTTGTATAAACTAGTTCGTATCATGTAAACCGAGATGAATTACTCTTTCTGAAAAATATATCTGCGATTGAATAACATGTCTTCAATAAAGAAATTTTTGTTTATTTGCTTATTGTATATGTTGCTGTTAAATATGGATGTGTGTTTGTTCTTGATTTGCATG
>VMBQ01011764.1:0-23331 GCA_007657795.1 Dreissena rostriformis | reverse complement strand
ATTAAAAGCAAATTAAATATGCCTTATATTACCCGTATTATTATATTTTAGCGCCACACATGATCTGAACAAGTAACAAATATAGTAGTAATGTAGTATCTATGGTTGCAGTAAGAGGTCTGAAAAAGAAACCCATAATGGCCCTGAATCGTGTACCTGTGTAAAAGGGCATTTAAAGTCTCGAACACAGGGGCAGGCTTGCAAAGGCTTATCTGGGATTACAATTACCGCATAAACTTGTTTTTCGCTAAGAAGAGACATCGTTTAAACGAAAAATACAATAAAAGCGAAAAATGTCGTGCCTGATTAGCCCGTGCGCACTGCACAGGCTTATCTGGGACGACATTTTATGCGCAAGAATTAAAACATGTTTTCCCATTTGGCGTCTCATAGGTTTATTGCTTCTTGTCTGTCTATGAGCCACATCGTGAGAAAATAGTCATGGGGACATATCCAAACAGTGTAGTTTCATATATACCGCTGCACACTTATACTCTCTGGTGATGACTCATAATGACCGCTTATAAGACTACGGAACTTTGCGCTATTATAATGTGGTCCGAATAGCTAAATACCAGACTGTTCGCATGCGCATGCTGGCCTAGAGGTACGCAATTCGCATTTACCCATTTTCGCAAGACGATGCTCACAAGCAACAAGATCATTACGCTATTTACAAACCGCTATTTACACAACAATATTAATAACAGATTTATCGATAATGCGTAAGCTACATTTAAAAGTCATTTGGTAAACCATATTGTTCGTTTATTAGAAAACGTTTCCATTAATCATACGATGTCTTTTTTATGCGAGGTATATTTTATCTGAATTAATACGATAAATAAAGTTATATAGGTCCATATACCTAATTTGATGTTTGGCGGGAGTATTTTAAAGAGTTTAATATTTCTAAAACACATCAACCAGTAATTTATGGCGCGTCGAATGTAACAAAAACGCCATAAAATATAGTTATTAGATGGAAAAAAATCAGCAAAACTGCCGCAACACCCCTTAACATTTAACATGCTCTAAAATCCATGAATATGCATCTTTTGACGATTTTAAAACCTGAAAATTTTAAAGCGTTACAAACGTGAAACGATTGAATAATTTGGAGAGTTCTTTTGTTATCGTTATAGTTTGTGACATTACATGGAGTGCTAGACTTTTACTCCAAGGGTCAGTGGTACGAGTCCCGGTGTGAATTGAAACATTTTCTTTCCTCACTTTTTCTTCTTGTTTTATACTGCTGGAGCTATTAAGTTCCAATGTTTTAATTTACCAGTTTCAAGCATTAAATGGCAAACTTCAAAACATGCCAAAATCTGTTGACAAGTCCCTTTAATTATAAACATTAAATAACTTTTATTTAACCCTCACCTCTATTTAGTAGGGAAATTGAATCACTCTGTCCCGCAAGTGGGTCTGTCTGTCGAATAGGCAAAATTTTAACGGTAACAAACATTTTACAAGATACAAAATGCTATGTTTTATTTGTTTGTGACACAATATATTCAACACATGTTCATGTACCAATTTAGTGTTCGTGTGCCGTATGAATAGATATCGTTGCGGGAAATCAAAATGGAATATATTGTGACACAAACAAATTAAAAAGAGCATTTTGTATCTTGTGGAATCTGTGTTATAAGACCACATATAGCGTTGCAACTCTGGCTATTGCTATATGGAACACTGATTATTTATGGTGTAACTTTATTTGACTAAACATCTTTGGTTTGGTTAATTTTGAGCGTTATAGAGGCTTTAAGAGTTTTCAAAAAACATACACCGGAACGGTTTAACTTTGCAATTGTATTTGACAACAGACATATTTTGAAATTAAAATAGATAAAACTTCTCACGACCTTAAAATACCACGAGGTTATTATTTAATACATAACATTCGATTTGGACGATTGCCAAGACGTTTTTGTACCAAATTGTTTTTGAAAATTGTTTGAATAATGATTTGGTCAAAAGTATCCTTTTTGGTGTAAAAAAATTAAACAAAACACGAAATAATGAATTCAGAAAGCATTTTAAATCAACCCTCTAGAACCCAATGACGAACTCGTGCAAAATCATTTTTCAAGAAAGCATTTTTCAAGCACAATACACAAAAGGTCGGTACTTGGAAGAATGACGACACTCACAATTCAACAAGTTAGAGGAAACGTTAAGTAGAAGGTGAGTGGGTATCAGGGTATATTGGTAAGCTGAATATCAAACATTTGATTGAGTGATAATTCTGCTGCTTAGTGATATCAACAGTTCAATCAATGTGTCCATTGTCTCCCAAACTATGGTGTTTGACGTAATAATTATCACTGTCTACGAAATGTTGGATATCGTGATAACAAAATAAACGTAAACTCTTTCTGATCAAAACTTCTTACCAGGATCAGTCAAAATGCCTTTTGCAGCATTTTATTATGGGAGGGGGTTCAGAATGCATATTAACATTTCAGACCTGTAAAATTGTATAAACAAGCAATTTCCTATTGATCCGTTTTAGCAGCTCCGGCAGTTTCAGCAGCGCAATGTTTGCTCAGAGTGTCACATAGGCCAAGACAAATATGGTTGTGATGTTAAAACACGGTGTGTATATATATATAATAAACATCTTCGCACTACTTCATTAAAATGTTAAGCATCGTTTACCACTCGATTATATGCTTTCATGTTATGCCAACCAATTGTGCACACACCAATGTTTTGCATGGATTGTAATATATATGTGTCAGGGGCCGGAGGCCTATATCACAAATAAACAAACTTGAAAATTGATAATCAAAATGTACCATAGACAAAGTGTAATTATTAAACAGCTCACATACAGGCCATTCTAGAACAAACGTTAGTCTATCTGACCCATGTGAAAATAAGTTTGAAGTGTTAAACCTCCACAGAAGAACAATACGTCTTTTGTATATACACATACGTATTTTTCACGCGTTATTTTTTATTTAGCGAGGTTAGGTTTATTTGATTGTACTAACTTCGTTCCTCTGTTTACATTTAATAATTAATACGTTAAAAATAGTTACTGGTATCATACAATTAGTGTGTATAATTTACTACTCGTTAGTTGCTTTTTGATAATTGTTTTTTAAAACCGCGTTATGTCGAATGCATTATGCGTAAATTGAATTTATTATGAAACTTACCGCACAATGATATCTCTAATTTAATGATCAATTTCATGTATAAACTGACCCATTGTCTCATTACATTTTATGTAAGTTTCATTTTATTGCACTGAAACGAAATACAATCATAGATTGATAGCTTGGATGCGTATAATTCGAAAGAAGGCATATAACAAAGCCACGTGCTATTCATGAAAGACCATTATACTCATAGAGATGGGACGTCACTGACGGTTATAATTGAGCCGATTTCCGTTGCCATAGTTAACGCTAGACCTGAGAATGCCTCAGCTTTACCAACTTAATATAACACTAGTGTCTTAAGAGTTTTATTAAAGCTGTCCAATTCGCGTCGCATATCGTCGATACTAAGGTGGGAAGCTTTATAAATAGGGCCACAGTTTCTGACTCATCTATAGCGACCGTAGTAAGCTATTAAAATAACATCTACTTCACAATGGCTGGAAATCTCATAACAATTACATTATTACATTCGCCCCATTATTTGCCACTATAAGTGGAAAGCATATAAGCTTTAATCTTGAAATCATTTTAATGAAATTGCAAAGGCTAGACATATGAACAAAACGTTATAGTTTTCCACGCCGGGTGGCCACAGCCACAGTTGCAGTCGTATGTGTTTTTCTTTTTTATCGACTGCATGGTGATTCTCTCATATGCCATCGCAAATGAAGACTTCTTAGTTGGGTTAATAGTGTATAGTTCGATATACAGGTTATTTAAGACAATGGTTTTAATTGAAATCAATACATTTTTATCAATAAATTGCATGTTCTGAAAAGAGGCATTACATATCCCTTACACAATTCAGTGTATATTGCGTCTCTAAAAATATAACAAGTGTTTTTTTTTCACAATACCGCTGAGACTCCGTTTAAGAAAGAAAAAAAAATGTGTGTGAAATGATTGCTTAACAGATGGCTCGTTTCTTTGTTTAATAAACGTGAAGTTAAATATGCTATAATTATAACACGGTCACCTGAATTTTTTATACATGAACTCTAGTTTAACTTGTGCGTATGTTTGACGATTGTTCTATTGTATTTTGTATTTCTCATTGAAACAATTCTTGTTCGTGCAACTTAAAATACCACTGAAACATTTTACGGGAACCGATCTTTATTGAATTGATAAGTCGGTTTATTAGAAATGACAAAGTAATGTAATTTAAAAATAATTATAAAAAATAAATCCTCAAAGTTATTTTCCGTGTTTACGGTATGGTTTTTCGTTTTGGGTCAAAAACAATCGCAAACTTACTGAATTGTGATTCTGGTTTTTAGAAGGTTACAAAACCAGCGGATTCTATTCTTATATGCTTAATTATTATTATTCTTTCAATTACAAAAACAACATAATAATTTGAATATAAAATAAGATATCCATCTTTTTTTAATTGATGACGAACTATTTTTCTGCTATATTACACACTGTTCATATGTACTCCACTTTAGGTTATTGACATGAAACCGTGTACGGGAAAATATTTGTATCGAATTTGTTTTGTTTTAAAGACTTCATCGATAAATTATTCCAGCTTGATAAACATATATCTAAACAGGTGAGAATATGTTTAATTGTTGGGAAATACAGTTGATATGACTCATAAAGAACGATTTGTCGAAAGTTGTTTATAAGCTCATGTTATCCTTGACTGTGTGTTCAATGTTCACTTACAGTTAAGGGTTTCATACAAATGTCACACGACACCTTTTGTGAGTATCCTTCTTAATTATTATTCTTTCTAATACCGAATATCTGTGTGTTTATTTGTTTAATTACATGCACTGGTGTTCATGTATATTAACTGGGCAATACATATGTTAAAAACTAATTGAGCGAAATAAGTACCCTACAAGTGGGTAAATACGATAACACATGTCTTTGTGTGTTTTCAAACCGATATCATGTTAATAAATAACTAATAAAAACAAACATTATTATGACATGGTACCACAATGAGTATAGGTTTATACAACTTCAAATACTGCTCGATAAAAAAACGCATGCATGTAACAAAGACATGTACATTGTGTGCAGACCCAACGCTTTTGTGCTGATATGTTCATATGGCAGAAAGTCAAAACATACTAGTTACTTGTCGATCGGGGCTGTTCTTATTCTAACTTTGTCGTTTAGATTTAACAGATAAAATAATTATTTCATTCGAATTTCCTCCTTTCTTTCTGAGTTGGTTGAAGAATTGGAAAATAATTGTTTACATTAAAACCGTATGCATACATGTAAACATACTTATAGTTTTTCAATTGTTGTCATGTTCGCGATCGCAATTTGAGTCAATTGGGACAAAACGAGAACGGAAATAATACACACATTTTTATGAAACAAAAAATTATATGACATGTTTAGATTAGAGTTTGGCTATTGCCTTGTTTAGCTTAGCTGGTTTGTTGGCTTCCAACTCATTTACAGCGAAGTCGAAACAGTGTGTGAATGTTAACGTGTGTGGTAACACATTCAGTGGAGAATGGATTTTTGTTCCGCTAAAGTTTGCAATAATTGTAACATTTTCACTGCATCACTGAGCATTAAATTAACAGACTAGACCCGCTAGCAACGATTGGTTTGACGGATCAATTAAAACACCCACTTCGACTTCTGCTAAATCAATCAGATCTAAGTTTTTAGTTATTTTTATTATTATATTAGAATATTAGATAAATATAGGATGTTTGTGTTTATTTAAAGTGTGATTTGGTCATACAACTATTGCTTCAAGGTTTTGACATTATTGATGAATTATGATAGAATTCGAACTGACTTCAGTAACGGCTAAATCTGTGCGGCTGTAGCAAACACTGCTTGTGAATTCAAATATACTTAGTGGGAGATTAAACTGAACATCCTAAGTTCAAATCGATTGTTGCTTTTTTAGGATTTTGTTTTCAAACAAAATGTAACACGATATGATAAATAGCGTATACTCATATTGAAAGTCAATATATTCCTTAAATCGTCACTTCTTTATACATGCAAAGTATTGATTATCCGTTTTTATCCCACTTTTACAGCAAATTCGGTTGATTAAAGCCCCGTTGATTAAATTTCTGCTATAAACCACGACACGAAATAACGTCATTTTTTCGACAAAATGACGTCATAAATCCAGCGAAATTATCCAGTTAAACTAATTTTGTTCAAATAAAAAGGTTTACTGAATAAAAAGTGGGATAAATAGAATAATAGATTAGTGTTGATTAAGGATCAGGTTCATCATGCTCGGCACGAAAACGAAAAAAAGCACTCGCCAAGGCTCGTGCTTTTTGTTTTCTAAGCCTCGAATGATAAAAATGATCTATAATTAACACTAACCTATTATTCTCTATATCATTTTAAGGATTGTAGCAAGGCACTTACCACATAAGTACTTCATCACTAAATAAGCATGTATACACCAATAATGAAATTTATATTGTTAACGTTCTATATAAACGCGACACGAATATCAATGACGATGCTGACAGAGTGGCTTAAGTAAATGTGTCAATTTCTGAGAAAACTGGGCATAATGCTTGTGCGTAAATTGTCATCCCAGATTAGCCTGTGCAGTCCGCACAAGCTAATCAGGGACGACGATTTCCGCTTTTATTGAGTTTTTCGTTTAAATGATGTCTCTTCTTAGCGAAAATCCAGTTTAGGCGGAAAGTGTCGTACCTGGTTAGCCTGTGCGGACTGCACAGGCTAATCTGGGATGACACTTTACGCACATGCATTATGCCAAGTTTTCTCAGAACACGACACAAATCATTTCACAATGAGCTCACGATGGGATGTCAGTGGTATAACGCTGTTGTTTGTTAAGATGTGCACACTATTAAATGTTAAATTTTTAAATAAAAAGGGAAAACATTAAGCGCAAAAATTAATGGAGCTTTTTATAACTTGTATATTGAATCATTGTGCACATTTTGTACAAGACGATCTTAATGACTCAGATGCTGTGAATAAATAGTTTTTAAGTTTTTAACCCTATAAATAGCGCGCAGTAACGTTGTACTTAAACGTGTATTTTAACACATGCGTTTTTGCACGCATACATACTGTAAAGCGAAAAAAAATAATCATAAACTCAATAGTTTACTTAAATGGGGAGTTTTAAAAGTATAAACTTACGGTAAATATTCATGTATATTGGAAGTGCGGTTGCACTTCATTAAGACTTGTGTGTGCAATTGTAAATAACACGTATTGTAAATAGTATATGGGGCCCCCCAAAAAATACACCTAAACGAGTGTCTTGTTCCTTGTGTACTTTATATAAGGCGTAGCATCTTAATGTTAATTTCAACGCCGATTGTCTTTTAAAAGACATTATTTAATGCATCGCTTATTTTACCGGTGTAATGTTTACTTATATCAAAATGTAATTACTATTACTAGTGTATCATTACTAACATGTGACGGTCATTATCTCCTCAAATACATAGAGCATAATAGGTTGGTGACGTTGATGGTTATCTGGCAAGGCGGAGGAATTTATCGGGTGAGCCGAAGGCGAACCCGAAAAGATTCTTTGCCGAGCCAGATAACCATTCTCCATCAACGTCACCAACCTATTATTCTATTTATCATGTCACATTTACCGTTTACACATTTTATCAATACACAAATGATTAATTGACATAACAAAATAATTATTCTGATCGGGCCTCCTACATGTACGCAACATGCCTAACGACCTAATAACTACCGATTGTGTCATGTAAAAAATAATTCCACATTAAACCGTTTCTTTTAATAATTTCCAATTAAAAATATGAGAAGAAATTAAAAACGAATCGAGAATGTCATATTTTTATTGTTGGAAATTGAAAAAAAAATGCAACAGCAAAACAAAAACTCAATTTTATTCGAACATTCAATTGAACAAAATTGCGTGCTCATTCAGTCTAAGTCAACCTTTATAAATCAAATTGAGCCACACATCAAACAAATATTCGAAAACAATTAAAATTACACGTAGCACATTATTTGGATAATTAAAATATCGATTGCAGCTGAAACTGTGCTGTAGATTAGATTGATGGCATTATTTAAGCTTTGACAGGAGTCCTAAAAAACTTAATTTAGCATAAACGACACGCTTACCTGAATCATTAATGACAACTGTAATCCAATGCTATTTACAATAAAGTAACAACTATATGCACTTCCATTGTCTGTTCTTCGTGTTATGCATGTCAAACACATAACACACAATCCGAAATACGTTTTTGATTCGTTGGATGTTTTAAACAAAAAGTTTACTGTTACAAAACCACCACTTCCAAACTGACCAAAGGCATATTGTTGTCCTAAAATATTTCGTCACCGAAATGACGTCACACGGGATACGTCATACATTGCGTAATCATGTGAATGAAAACAAAAGTACGGAAAGCTGGTTCGGTAATATATTTTAAAGAAGACACAAAAAGGATGATATGTAATATACACAATACCATTAAAAAGAAACGGTTTAATGTTTTAAGGATAAAAAGTAGTCTGTCACCGGAGAGCGACTGACGGATATTCCAGGTCACGTGGTCAACTAGCCTAATAACTTTTGAATTATTAGGTAACCTGGTTATTAGGCTGATTTAAAGGCATGTGACAGGATAGTTAGATATACCACGTCAACTGATATACGCATTAAAGCAATACCTGTATGAGTATTTATACTTTCTTCTAAGAATACCCATGATATAGCGGACAATAGCAATACCAGAAATAGCTTTACTTGATCAAACATAATTTATTAATTTTCAACCTATTTTAACAATATTAATAATATTGTTGCATTCACATCACATATCATCATATAACAACTTTATAATTTTTATATTCATTGATTGGCAAATTATTGACGCAATATGCAACTTTTGTATCGCTGATACAAAGTGACTAATAATTCTATTTTAATGAAAAGTGCAGCTTTAGCAACGTTTATTATTTAGTTATTTATTTTAATTAGACATCATTCATATTTATTCTCCTAGCTGTCATCTAATAATTATAGAGTATTTATTGTAATTACGTACATGTATAAGTAAAAGGAGTATACTTTTATTTCATTTAATGAATACATCATTGGTAGTGTTACCACATTAAACTACACACACCTAACAAAGGGCTGCTATCTGTTTCAATTCCGTAGAAATGTAGATCGAGTTGTCTACCTAATTTGACATTTCCAAGAANAAATTAGTTTTTACCCTATAAATAGCGCGCAGTAACGTTGTTCTTAAACGTGTATTTTAACCCATGCGTTTTTGCACGCAAACATACTGTAAAGCGAAAAAAAAAATCATAAACTCAATAATTAACTTAAATGGGGAGTTTTAAAAGTATAAACTTACGGTAAATATTCATGTATATTGGAAGTGTGGTTTCACTTCATTAAGACTTGTGTGTGCAATTGTGAATAACACGTATTGTACATAGTATATGGGGCCCGAAAAAATAAATACACGTAAACGAGTGTCTTGTTCCTTGTGTACTTTATTTAAGGCGTAGCATCTTAATGTTAATTTCAACGCCGATTGTCTTTTAAAAGACATTATTTAATGCATCGCTAATTTTAACGGTGTAATGTTTACTTATATCAAAATGTAATTACTATTACTAGGGTATCATAACTAACATGTGACGGTCATTATCTTCTCAAATACATAGAGCATAATAGGTTGGTGACGTTGATGGTTATCTGGCAAGGCGGAGGAATTTATCGGGTGAGCCGAAGGCGAACCCGAAAAGATCCTTTGCCGAGCCAGATAACCATTCTCCATCAACATCACCAACCTATTATTTTATTTATCATGTCACATTTACACATTTACCGTTAACACATTTTATCAATACACAAATGATTAATTGACATAACAAAATAATTATTCTGATCGGGCCTCCTACATGCACGCAACATGCCTAACGACCTAATAACTACCGATTGTGTCATGTAAAAAATAATTCCACATTAAACCGTTTCTTTTAATAATTTACAATTAAAAATATGAGAAGAAATTAAAAACTAATCGAGAATGTCATATTTTTATTGTTGGAAATTGAAAAAAAAAAATGCAACAGCAAAACAAAAACTCAATTTTTATTCGAACATTCAATTGAAAAAAATTGGCTGCGCATTCAGTCTAAGTCAACCTTTATAAATAAAATTGAGCCACACACCAATCAAATATTCGAAAACAATTAAAATTACACGTAGCACATTATTTGGATAATTAAAATATAGATTGCAGCTGAAACTGTGCTGTAGATTAGATTGATGGCATTATTAAAGCTTTGACAGGAGTCCTAAAAAAAATAATTAAGCATAAACGACACGCTTACCTGAATCTTTAATGACAACTTTAATCCAATGCTATTTACAATAAAGTAACAACTATATGCACTTCCATTGTCTGTTCTTCGTGTTATGCATGTCAAACACATAACACACAATCCGAAATACGTTTTGGATTCGTTGGATGTTTTAAACAAAAAGTTTACTGTTACAAAACCACCACTTCCAAACTGACCAAAGGCATATTGTTGTCCTAAAATATTTCGTCACCGAAATGACGTCACACGGGATACGTCATACATTGCGTAATCATGTGAATGAAAACAAAAGTACGGACAGCTGGTTCGGTAATATATTTTAAAGAAGACACAAAAAGGATGATATGTTATATACACAATAACATTAAAAAGAAACGGTTTAATGTTTTAAGGATCAAAAGTAGTCCGTCACCGGAGAGCGAGTGACGGGTATTCCAGGTCACGTGGTCAACTAGCCTAATAACGTTTGAATTATTAGGTTACCTGGTTATTAGGCTGATTTAAAGGCATATGACAGGATAAATAGATATACCACGTCAACTGATATACTCATTAAAGCAATACCTGTATGAGTATGTATACTTTATTCTAAGAATACCCATGACATAGCGGACAATAGCAATACCAGTAATAGCTTTACTTGATCAAACATAATTTATTAATTTTCAACCGATTTTAACAATATTAATAATATTGTTGCATTCATATCACATATCATCATATAACAACTTTATAATTTTTATATTAATTGATTGGCAAATTATTGACGCAATATGCTACTTTTGTATCGCTGATACAAAGTGACTAATAATTCTATTTAAATGAAAAGTGCAGCTTTAGCAACGTTTATTATTTAGTTATTTATTTTAATTAGACATCAGTCATATTTATTCTCCTAGCTGTCATCTAACAATTATAGAGTATTTATTGTAATTACGTACATTTATAAGTAATAGGAGTATACTTTTATTTCATTTAATGAATTCATCATTGGTAGTGTTACCCCATTAAACTACACACACCCAACAAAGGGCTGCTATCTGTTTCAATTCCGTAGAAATGTAGATCGAGTTGTCTACCTTATTTGACATTTCCAAGAAATGCAAGGGACATAATGAAGGTTAATTTTCCAGAAGTGTTTTCACCGGTTATTTAGCTTGTTTTTAGATTAAGAACAATGAGTATATACAAACAATATACTACATTTATCAATATATTTTGGACATAATAACAATTTAGTCAGCACGATGCATCACAAATTCAATATGATGTCATCAATTTAATATATATATATATTTATTTATTTATTTATTTATTTATCTATTTGTTTATTTATTAACTAAGAAAGAAAACAAACAATGCAACATTTTTAGGCACAATACAAACATTGTTTTGAAAACACGTATGTTTAAAAGTAAATATCGTTCGCAATTATCAAAAATAAAACGTTGACATAAAGTATGTAAACTTGTATAATTGTAACGTATCAGATTACCCAGTGCAAATAAACTCTTCGTAACGTAACTTAAAGTTAAGGCCGATTAAATATTTTGTCATTTGTCGAACTGAAATAACTGAAAAAGAAGATTAGATATGACCATTAAACTTACCAATGTCTATGTTGTAAATTACATATTTTCCCCATTACTTTTTTCCCCTTTAGAGTGATTGTTTTGTGTTAAGTTCAACTAGCCTTAATTGTTCTAGAGTTGTGTTCCAGTATTGGGACTCCTTAATATCTTGAAGCAGCTGAATTATATTCATGTGGCTCGTACTTGTTTGTTTTTTTAAAGCGGATTCGCTAACGAAGACTTAGCGAAATTATTCCTGTGAGTGTTAAACAATTTAACAGCATTACGATTTTACAATAGTATTACGATATCAATATCCAGTATTAATTTTATTTAACCTGCCTTGGTATATCAGAACTTAAATTGTGCATAACATTAAACAACATTTCTTTAAAACAATGAATTGAATAGAAGTTTTTAGGTTACTATAATCGCTGTGCGTCGGTTAAAAAACCTTGCAGTCTTTCTTCCATGTCTACTTGGGGTCATTCACACTGTTTAGAACATTGATATAATATACTGCGACAGGATATCACAAGAAAAGCACGTAAATAACCATGCTCGCTGGCTTTCTTGATGTGCCACCTTTATTTATTATCATTCCCTTTGTCAGTAACACACACAACTTCACCTTATGATACATTGTTAACACCGCTATCCAAGCTTTGATATGCAAGTATTGTCTTCTTTAATAAGTTGATTCACAACATTGTTCTTCTTTCTTGAGAAAACTGTTGTAAAAAATATATACCATCAAAAAGCTTTGCAACGGCATAATATATTTATGAAGGTTTTATTTTTGGGACATTATTTAACAAAATAGTTCCGACTAAACGTAGTTTTTCGGCCAATAACAGCAATTATTTGCCGATGCGTATGAGTTAAAACACGTTGGCTTTTGTGCAAAATAGATACGCACCAAAACGACTAATGCCAATTTATACGGACATACCGATCAACCGACCACCGACCAATCCACCTTGCGACTGCGCGAGAGAGCAAACGAACGAACGAACTGAACTAACGACCAGAAATAACGACGTGAACTAACTTACTAACTTAGTAAATTAGTATGTGAATGCGAGTATAATCTTTATGATTGACAAGTTTAAATCATTCAGCAGAGCATCACTCCGAATTTTCGTAAAGATCATACCTAAAGGCCCCTGGCAACTACATATGATTCAAATCCTTTTAAACGGGCATCATTTCAAATGAATGTTTATTTCACCAAAACATTTTACTTTTCTAAGAAATCGTTCTCGCGTTCTGGTGCGTGTTTTTTATTAAACAACCAGTGACACTAACGGAACACCATAACCGAGCGAGAAAAATAGCTCGACCTCAATTCAAATATTTCTTTCCCATGATACAAATTACAGAACACAAATGTCAATATGTTACCACATTAATATGCAAATACCGCGCACATATATGATCTTTAAGAAAACAAAAATAGTGTGTTCCATATAAACATTACATTTGGAAATGGAATGATTCTTTAAAATATCCCAACTTAATAGACAATATAGCTTTACATTTAACAATGGAAATAGGGTATTTTACAACAAAAATACTTAAATGTATCATACACAGACACGCACGTATTGGATTGTTCATCGTTCGACACGCCATATTATTAAACGAATCCCCTATGCTCTTCACGCTAGTTCATGTGCATTCTCATCTTGCTCTTCTTAAGTCCTCTTTTAACCCGCAAATAAAACAAAGTTTATTCCATAAATGGTTGGACATCAATAAGATTTTCGTGTAATTGATTTTAGTATTTATTTCACCCTGAACCTTGTTGAAAATCGTGCGTTCTAATAATTGTTAATATCTGATAATAATCATTATCCTTATGTTTCAATAAAAACTAATTATATCGGCAAATTTAATAAGTTCTTCATTATTTCTTGGCAAATGTCCACAGTTCAAATAATTATGTTTGTAACCAAAATATGATATATAATACATGTACAATAATATTTGCGTTCTTGTGTTATTTACTTAAATGTATTAGTAAAATATTAATACTAGTTAAAGTTATGTTGGGTTGATGTGCAGACCTTTTTTTTATATTTCATTACAATCTAGGTTAATTTTTTATGCTAATTTAACTCATTATAAGGATCTTATATGAAATGATCCGTTTAATTGTAGCTGTTTCACATTATTGTAACAGACGCTCAAACTAGTTCAATAATAAATATGGAATTCAACCATGAAGGTTTTAGTCGATATGAGAACACAGCAATTGGGTTATGGTAGTCTGACCTAATAATTTAATCTATTTTTGGGGCAAAATATAATTGCGTTACGTTTAATTATGACATGTTTACTTGTAAATATACTTTGTTAATTGTTGTTGAAAAGTTGTACATTGTATAATTTATGATATGATACAATAGATTTATAAAACCCACACACAAACAACTAAAACAACAACTGAAGATTTCATGTAAAATAATCGTGACAACGAAATAGGTTAATGTCGGTCTCATAAGGACTCATGAGGCGGGTCGTCGGCAAGTCATTCCTTGCATTTTTTGTAAAATGAAGTTTTGGGATTAGGCTTTATTTTATGTTCTAGTTTAAAGAACCTTTTTTCTTAACAAAAAAAAAACTATTCAAGATGGAACTACACACGAGGCTCTATCCGAGACGACCCTTTACGATCTTTTATCAAGCCGGTGTTGCTAAGACACGCATCGCTTGTATATATAAAAGTAGAAAATTCCTGCTCAATTATATGTTTTTATAATTATGATAATTTGTTAGACAGAAAGACGCCAAACAATCCAATCAATGTCATATTAACAAATGTGACAAAGTACAGCTACGATAAGTATGTTTAAAACACTGCTGACATTAATTGCTTTGTACGCTTCAATGAACATTCTCCGCCATTTGCTCTAAAACAACTCTGCATAAACAAGCGTAGGTCTCACGCCGATATTTTAATTACACAGTCTATTTCAGTCAGGTCAAAGTTGCATTCAAACTTCTAAATTGTTTATTCAACCATTTGCAATCGAATGAACAATGACAAACTATCAATAATAATACCAGTACAGGCAAACGCGTGTATTTACAAAATGATATACACACAGTAAATAACAGCTGTTCAAACATATTCAGTAAATATCGAGTGAAATAATCGTCAGCATCTTCGCTGTAATGCTTGGGTAGTTATGTTATAACCTGAAATAATGTAGAATAAACCACACATTGAGAAATATGAGTAGTTTATGACTCAAATGTCTTTGCGGTTTGCAAAAGTATTCTCTAAGTAAAATTCAAAAAAAAAGGTATTTGTAAAAATATCATTAAACACATACATCTTTTTGCTTTGCATTTGGATGAGAATGATAAATTGAGCCATGAAATGTTGAGGAAATGGACCTTAGGATATATCCAAAAAGTGAATCCCCAGATATGCTTCTGCGTCCAAATACTGTTATCAATGAGTCATTTTGAGACCACGAAACCTTGTGTGACTTTAAAGCGGCCTGAATAGCTTCTGGCCAGACTGTTCGAATGCGGGTGCTGGTCTCGAGCTAGACAGGTCGCATAATTTGTGTCGTGTTCTGAGAAAACGGGGCAAAATGCATGTGCGTAAATTGTCATCCCAGATTAGCCTNTAACGTATCAGATTACCCAGTGCAAATAAACTCTTCGTAACGTAACTTAAAGTTAAGGCCGATTAAATATTTTGTCATTTGTCGAACTGAAATAACTGAAAAAGAAGATTAGATATGACCATTAAACTTACCAATGTCTATGTTGTAAATTACATATTTTCCCCATTACTTTTTTCCCCTTTAGAGTGATTGTTTTGTGTTAAGTTCAACTAGCCTTAATTGTTCTAGAGTTGTGTTCCAGTATTGGGACTCCTTAATATCTTGAAGCAGCTGAATTATATTCATGTGGCTCGTACTTGTTTGTTTTTTTAAAGCGGATTCGCTAACGAAGACTTAGCGAAATTATTCCTGTGAGTGTTAAACAATTTAACAGCAGTACGATTTTACAATAGTATTACAATGTCAATATCCAGTATTAATTTTATTTAACCTGCCTTGGTATATCAGAACTTGAATTGTGCATAAAATTAAACAACATTTCTTCAAAACAATGAATTGAATAGAAGTTTTTAGTTAATATAATCGCTGTGCGTCGGTTAAAAAACCCTGCAGTCTTTCTTCCATGTCTACTTGGGGTCATTCACACTGTTTNAATCGCTGTGCGTCGGTTAAAAAACCTTGCAGTCTTTCTTCCATGTCTAGTTGGGGTCATTCACACTGTTTAGAACATTGATATAATATACTGCGACAGGATATCACAAGAAAAGAACGTAAATAACCATGCTCGCTGGCTTTCTTGATGTGCCACCTTTATTTATTATCATTCCATTTGTCAGTGACACACAAAACTTCACCTTATGATACATTGTTAACATCGCTATCGCAACAATTTCCGCTTTTATCGAATTTTTCGTATAAAAGAAGTCTCTTCTTAGCAAAAATCAAATTTAGGCGCAAAGTGTCGTCCCTGATTAGCCTGTGCGGATTGCACAGGCTAATCTGGGACGACACTTTACGCACATGCATTATGCCCAGTTTTCTCAGAACACGACACAATTTACATTTGCGAACGAATCGACACACATGCAACACGGGCATTACGTTCGCCGCTATTTATAATATAATATGAATGCTGGATACATCGGGTATGCGACGGCTACATTTAAAGTCATTTGGTTTACCATGTTGTTCTTTTATTTGAAAAAGTGTGACATTCTCCATTTATCAGTCGCAGCCGATTCTTTTAATGCGAGGTATATTTGAGCTTAAATATAGAAACCTATTTTGGGGTATGGCGTGCACGTTTTCAAAAGAATTTAATGTTTCTAAAACGCATAAACCGGTGATTAATATGGGGTCTAATGTAATATACACGCCATTAAAAACATTTGATCTCAGCAAGGTGAAATTAAAAACGAAACTTAAATAATAATAATATTAATAATAATACATTTAATAACGCATGTCATAACTAGATGTCTAGTCAGTTGTAAATAATATGATTCACGTTGTAATTTCAATATTGTATGTTCCCTCTACCTTTGGGTTCGGGAAAGATAGATTGCACGCAACATGTCATACTAAAATAATGAACACTTGAGGCATTTTCTATTTATAATTGTCGTTTGGATGATGAAGTTACGGTCTAAATAACCTGCATGATGTCAATACATGAGTGCGATATTAATGTTTGAGCTCCGGATACCTGATTTGAAGGGAAAAACACGGGCCCCACTCTGTGAATATTTTTGGAAATAATATTACAATTGCATAAGGAATTACAACGGTACTGTCCGAACCAACTATTTTGTGTCCAAATTTGACCATTGAGTACTCGGAGCTGGAGAAAGACATCTTTCACTCGACATCACGTCCTGAAAATGTGTTGAACGTTTTTTGTTTTTTAATTGTCTGAAATATTACGATTCTCTACAAACAAACTGATTTATTACCAATTATGCAATGTGTATAATTCAAATATGTTGTAAAACTGTTTATTTTTTATTCTAGATTGTTAAATTAATTTGTATTAAAATTTATGGGAAAATATTTAAAATAAAACCATCATATTTCTTACGCAAGGCATCTTCTCTGAATAAATAGTTTTGGAAAGCTTTTTCAAATTGCCTTATGAAAAATGAAGCTACGTCCCGATTTGCTTTTTTATCCTTTTTTAAATTTCTAAATGTATTGTATTGACCTGTGCGTTACGGGAACGGATATTACATTCGTGTTCCAGGAATAAACATGTTTTGGCTAAATGCATGATGAAATTACAGTGTGGGCAAGCTCGAACGAAATACGCACCAACGACATCACGCCCGCATGCACTCAAACACACAGACTCAAATGCACACAGGCGTTAAGTCACGTCGACAAAAAGCTTATAATTTATATCCATTCAAGCGCATTATTTACCTTCAGCACAGGGAACACTCGTCAGTTTTATCGGTACATAAATTTTCTAAAGCTTTTTTTCCATACAATCAAAATATTAAAATTATAATTCAGAAAATATGAACTTTCTGCACAAAACATAAAGAATTTGAGTGTCAATGTCGTTCATCATGTTCGTTATATAGCTTATTTTAAGTGCATAAAAGTGGGTATTTTATATGTTTACATTTGCGTAGCTGATTTGTAAATTGTATTGACTATGCAATCAGAACAAGACCATTCAGATGATGTTTGGTTTATGCAAATTCTCAGTTAATGGTTAATTCGGAACAATCACAAATCAGTACCATGAAATTATTTGTTTTTAAGAATACGTTTGTAAGGACCTTGAAAATATGTTTTATATCCTGTTCTTCATTTAAGACATAAATGGTTGCACACTTTTCATTTCGTGTTGTATCTGTGTATTTGTCGATAAATTGCGACGAGGTGTCGATGTATGTGAGTACGTAAGCCAGTTAAAAGTATCGCAATAGAAAATAACAACTTAAGGATTTTTTATTTTCTTATGAACATCAAGTATAAGATTTCATTTCGTTCTTATTATGATCTGACAAATGTGATGAGAGAGAGACATTTACAATTCCCAGCCCAAAAACGCAATTTCATATTTCGATGTTTATTGAAGAGTCTAACAACAATATTGTTGATATTTTGGTTCAAGAAAAGTTATCAAATATATTAAAACAATATATCATATAACATTTCTATTTGATATATGCAGTGAATTAATCTTGCAATGTTATATATAATTCAGGGTTTATATTCACAATGTCATCGTTTCTGATGATAATTGTTATTATACTTTAAGTTGAGCAGAAAGTTTTTATTTTTTTACTTTGCTGTTACTTTGGTAAATATTTTAATATTGATTTATTAAACTTAAATAAATTGAATTTATATTCTCTTTTATTCCTTTATTGTTTCAAATGCAATGCTTTAAGGGAAGCGGACAACGACAACGAGCGAGGCCTGGTATTGTAATGCGCATAGGGTAAGGTAAGGGTTAGGGTTAGGGCTAGGGGTCGGGTAAGGGTTGAGGTTAGCCTTAGCCCTAACCCTAACCCATGCTTTGATGCCTATGTTTATTAATACCTGCGTAAATAAATCTTGTTGATTTGTACCAAATAACAGTGTTAAGACGAGCTTTCTTTAGCAAATTGTGTAACTATTTTAATTTAAGTCGGTCAAGGGTTATTCCACATTCAATCTCCGGTCACGTCGCTGTGAAAATCAGATAATTATTTACATATTCGCTTTAGGCCTTTTGTATATTGTTAACGCGGTTGTAAAAATAACATTTCAAGCCTCAACACTACATCCACGTTTAAAAATTATCTATTTATAAAAATGGACATAAAAATATCTCTACTGGTAACAGCCGCTTTAGACTGAATATTACATTGTTTGTCATGGTCTGCTGTGTATTTTTGACATGGAATGTTGTTTGAGATATGCTAAATACAATTGTAATAAGTTTAAACATCCTTTTGCACTGGAAACGTGTCGCTTATTAAGGTGACAGATGCACACATGGATATTAGGCGCTATTCTAAGACAAAGAAGCGTTCACACATAAATTAAAAAAACACTTTTGGTCCTGTCCGTGTCACTGATTATGATGACAGATGCACTCATGTATTCTAGACTATTGTCCTAAGTTTAACAGGCGCCTTACAAAGTTTGACAACGACTGTGACGTTAACTTGTTTCTGGACTAAGTTTTTTGTGTAAAAACGCATCAATTGTCTCAGAAAGTTGCAATTGTGATGTTTTGATGGACATTTATCTAATAAGTATTTAAAATGCAAATTAACTGGCATTTAAATCGAGTTTTCATAATATTGTATTGCTTTTTTATTACTTTTGCAATGTAGTGAGGTTATTTTTAGTTTAACTCGTGAGTTTTGTGATAAATGTATTGCTACTTTTGAGGTTCGGCATGCCGTTTACCAAGAATGAACCTCAAGGCTTTGCACAAACCGCTCCAAGGCGGTTACCAGAAATGTAATCATTTTTATGAAATATGAAATGAAACTCTTATTTTTGTAAATGAACTATGTAGATTATATGACGTGTTCGTAAAAAAGCTCATCTACACAATCAAACATTGAAAGCCGTATTATAATTATCATGAAATGCAATGACATTACATTGTATATTAATCATTCCTATTAAATCAAAGAATTGGGTTACTACTTCAAATGAAGTATGTTAATTGATCATTTTCATTTAATACCGAAAAACATATCCTTTTATTTAGAGAGGCCTAGCAAACCGAAGTAAAGAGCCTCAGTGATTGGTTCAGGATTTCGTTCCGAGCAAATACACTATCACATGCTACAATTTTTGTGCGTTGTAATTTAGCAATTACGAATATTTTTTTATCTTTAAATGTATAATACAGCTTTGTTAGCTTCGAAAATATGATGTATGACGTATGACTTGTTAATCGCGACGTCATGAACAATTCAACTTAATATTTGTAAAATACGTTGTTGTGTTTTTTTTCTGTTTTTTTGGGGGGGGGGGGTCTTATTGTGTCGCCTTCTTGTAAGTTTGGTAAGATGACATAACATTCAGTTCGTTAGGAATTAACTAAATGTCGTATTAACTTTGGTTTTTATAATAAGCTAGACTCTCTAAAGTGGGACGAAATTCGAATCTTAGCTGCAATATCCAGCTATTTTGTACTGAAAAAGTGTCAATTATGATGCGTTCTTGTGCTTTGGGGTGCAACAGGAGTGCCAGGAGTAAAGCCCACTTGCCCGGCGACCACAACCAAGCTCGTACTATTCTAGTGTGTTTCAGCATTGACGTTAATATATTGTGTGCGCAGCTAGCACTTTCTTAGGCAATATATTGTACTATCGCTTTAAAGAGACGTGCTCACAGTTTTTGGTATTTTTTAAAGTTCGTCGTTAAATGCTTCAAATAGGTTTTCGTAAACATTAGAACTAACAAGCTGCAGTGTAAAAAATTTATAGAATAAAAAAAAACTCACCTGGGCTCGAACCACTACGCTTTGGNACATAATAATAATAATAATAATAATAATAATTATTATTATTATTATGATGATGATGATGATGATGATGATGATGATGATGATGATGACGACGATGACAACGACGACGACGATGATGAAAATTGATAATAAATGTACTTCTAGCCTATATGTTGTCATTATTTCGTATCAACAGACAATCACAAAGCATAAAGAAGAGAAAAAATTCCACCTCAAAACGGTATTTTAATCGATACAATCCATATACACATCAAAAGAAGTTTCGCTTAATCCACTCGGTCATTAGGCAAATACACCACGTTTTGCAGCATAAACACTCCAAATTGTTAAATCCTTTGGCGTATGTAACGGTTTATAATTTATCAATTTCAAATGAGGATTACTTTTTAATGAAATTGCATTTAACTCTTTGTTATTAGTGTTATTCCGCTCCCTTATGTAGAGTGTTCTTTTACCTTTTGAATGCGTGAAAAAAAAGTTGGAAAGTGTAATTTTGACAATAAATGAAGAAGTCTCTTTAATGAAGTACGTTTTGTTAAGGTTGAATAAAGCGGAATGCGCGAAAATGTGCATTTAACGCCAATGCAGTCGCATGGGGACATTGATTTACATTTGCGCTTACCGAAATGATAGCAAATTAAAACATAAAACACAATTATTCAACTGAAGATTGTGTGTGGAGATGTGGTTTACTTCGTTGAAAAGGTAGTTTCCTCTTATTTATTTAAATTTGAAAAATCATTTAATGTTTTGGATACCATTATTTGTAATGCTTACTTTAATCAAATTTCAAATTTACTGATTATATATGAACATGTTCAAATGCTTGTGACTGCGTTTTTACTAAATTTACTAAATTTTAACAGACGTTTCTTCGTATTTATTGTGTGGAATAGTAGTTATTGGACAGGTCAGAATATGTTATATCTGAAATCACATAGAAAGGTATTAAATTTATCTTTGATACAAGTATAGTCTTAATAAATAATTTGTAAAAAAAGTAATTTAATGTCAGGGGTTATTTCATTAAAAATTTGAAACAATTTGTAAAAAAAAAAGTAATTTTATGTGAACATTTATCATTGCTTATCTAATAATATATAAATAACTAGATGTGAAACAAATGTAGCTAAATATGATAGTTCGATCGTTAAGATATGTGCACATATCTAAGAATTTATTATGCGTTTTAGCTATTCAAAAATGCTTAGATTCTATTGAATGCATGTCTTTTAAAATCTTTTTGCGTGATTATTCAGCAATATACTTTTAATACGTATTTAAAAACAAGATGTCGGGTAATTTATACAGTGAAATTAATAATTATGTTTTAAGATTAAACGTTATACTATAAGTGCGACTTATGTCAAAGCTTAAACTATGATTTGATGTACATCTGTTCGTATAATAATTGGGCCGCGCTCTGTGAAAAAGGGGGTCTAATGCATGTGCGTAAATCGTCGTCCCAGATTAGTCTGTGCAGTTCGCACAGGCTAATCAGGGACGACTCTTTCTGCCTAAACTGGATTCTGCGGACAGCACAGGCTAATCTTGGACGACACTTTACGCATATGCATTAAACGCCCTTTTCGCAGAGCGCGACTAATAATTAATTGTGAACTTATTTTGCCTCGACTGTTTTCAATTAAAAATTAAAGTATTCTATAAACACTACTTATAAAAAAAACATATGCACTATGTTTAAAATTTAACATGTGGTATAACGCATATACATATATTGATAAAATACTGAGCATTCAAGATTAACATCGGTAAATTGTATTTAACTCTTTTTTGAAATCAGAAACAAATAATTTGCAGTTCATTTATATTCAGTAGTGTTTTTTTAAAAGGGACTAATAAGATGAATGCAACTTTGACCATTTTAACTATATTCAAAAGACTTTCTTATTGTTACAAATAATTTCTAGAAAATAATTTTGTAATTAATTTATAATCGTTCACTTTAAGTGTTAAATCTGTTTGATGTTTTAGGACGATAGTTGACAGGGAAAATGGTTCACAAATAATAAATAGTAAAACATAATAACTATACTACAATAATAGTATTGATAATATTAATATAAAAAACAATTATAATAAATATTTTAACAACAACAATAATACTATAAAATATAATATTTATACAAAAATAGTACTCACATTTAACAATT
>VMBQ01011763.1:0-13695 GCA_007657795.1 Dreissena rostriformis | reverse complement strand
AAACAAAACAAGGTTTGATAAAAAAGGTAGAATATAAAACATGCGTGTCAAATTTGAAATATATTAACTGATGTTAAACCAACAGAATGGTGTTGACGGTTAACTGAAAACTCTTACTTTGTACACGCAGTCAGTGTTGTAGGCGTAATGTGTAATTGAGCGACAAATGATGTCAAATGCACTTGCCTCTCGTTGTTTCCATCGTTCATAGATCAATACAAATTTGACATTTACTCTCTTCATCTTTAAACAAACGAATTTTAACTTTTGGACTGCGTATTTTAATTTGAAGTTTTTTTCAACACGTGTGATATTAGGCATATAATATACACATTTCTATATTTTCAGGAACTCGAATCTCTATTGTCGGACCATTTTGGTCGGACACCGGTCAACTCACAGGAAGTGCTGTGTGATGAAACGCCCTTAGTTGATCCTGAAGAGCCCGAAGTATTCATTGCTACCAGGATCCGGGATTACCTGGTCCACAACAAAGATGCAGAAGATAACGAAAGCGACCAAGGTGAGGATGTTAATGAAACCGGCGACGCTCACGATGACATCTTTCTTAACGTGCGTAAGTTTCTGTCGGACGGATGCGGCTGTAAACATGAGTGTGCTAAACGTTTTAATTTTGATACTGTTGTTAACCATGTGTTAGATATCAGGGCGCTTGCCAAGGAGGAGAAGGAACTCAACGTTATGTCCTTGTTGAAAGACGTTGATGGGGAAACAACTAAAAGAGGGAAGCAACGGAAGCGAGCCAGGGTTGAGTTTAGGGTAGAGGGGAGTGCCGTATGTAAGAAAACATTCATGCTGTTCTTTGACATCGGTAAGCACCAGCTTTTGTCATTACAGCAACATGTCAGAGAACATGGATTGACGCCTAGAGTTCATGGCAACCGTGGAAGAAAGCCAAAGCATGCTATTTGTTATGATGATGTCATGCGCGTTGTGCACTTCATACGTAATTATGCGGATGAGCGGGGTCTTCCACAGCCAGCCGCCCCGAGAGGTGTAGACAACGTTCCGACTGTGTACTTAACATCTGACACAACAAAGACCAACCTGCATAAACAGTACCAGACATCATGCACGGAAGCTGGTTCCAGAGCCATAGAAATTACCGCCTTCAAGGAAATATGGAGCACGTGCTTACCGCACATCCGGATCGCTGGTCCACGTGATGACGTTTGTGCCAAGTGCGAAACACTTAGGAGGGATGTCATGGATGCTGTGACGGAAGAAGAGAAATTGACAGCCACAGACTCGCTCAGGAATCACATTCTTTCAGCACAAAAGGTAATGATGTTTGACATATAATTATAATATAGTTTTGCTTTTAGTAGATAGGAAATAATTATAGGCTTTACAAAATATTTTTCAAGTCCTTCGTGTCCACACGTCTTCTTAACAAAATATATATGATACATTTGTATTATCATATATATCAAAATGGATGATTCATTAATTGTATTGCTCTTATTAAATCGTTTACTTTGCAGCCGTTGTTCAGTTGTTCAAAGTTTGAAAAATGATTGTTATTTT
Organism: Dreissena rostriformis; assembly: GCA_007657795.1. NCBI lineage: Eukaryota > Metazoa > Mollusca > Bivalvia > Myida > Dreissenidae > Dreissena > Dreissena rostriformis. The sequence goes on along the minus strand of VMBQ01011763.1, from coordinate 12,147 downwards.
TCAGGAAAGAGATGTATACAATGATTGCATCAGGAAAAGTAAGGAGGCGAATGAAGGTCCAGACAGATATGTCCATTTCACGTTCGATTTAAGCCAGAACGTGAGTCTACCTCACTATTCCCGCCAGATGGGACCGCTATATTTCCTCACTTTAAGGAAAGTCAAGATCTTTCGCGTTCGAGTGGACAGTATTACCCGCCAGCTGAACTTCCAGATAAACGAGGACCAAACGATGGGCATGGACGGAAAGACCTCACATGGCCAGGACCCTGTCCTTTCTATGCTTGATTGGGCCCTGCAGAATTACGAATCTGATGCTGACACTTGTTCCATTCATGCAGACAATTGCCCCGGTATGTACATTTTATATAAGAACGTATGTGTGTGCATGTATAACTTGTGCATGTGTTTGTGCGTGCGCGGTTGTCTTGCTAATTTCGCTTGTGCATGAGTATTTTTAAAGTGAATCATTAAGCAGCTTTTTCACTTATTTCTACATGTATGTTATATAAGCAGTGCAAAAATAAAGATTTCACATAGGGCTTTTACATTGCAGGGCAAGAACCGATACGTCCTGGGTTATTTCATGTGACGAGTGATGACCGGCCAACATCGCTTGATTGAGTATCACATGCAAGTTCCTGGTATGTACACAAATTATATTACGGAAAAATAATTTAATGTAGTGTCGAATTACTTTCTTAAAAGGATTTTTTTTTAACCATTTTTCAATTCCATACCTTTATTATTTTCTGAAGGGGTAATACACGCCAAAATATTCAAAAACACTCACAATTATGTTCTATCGCATTTTAATAATTAGACAAATGAGTTTTTTTAAAGATACACAAAACGTAGAAGTATTTTACATCATTTAGCATTTTATTAAGACATTTCAAATATATCATTATCAGAACAATTATATCAAAACATTTTTTTTCTGTCGAAGGGCATGCAAGGTGTTTGGTGGAATCTGGATTTGCGCACATACAAAACAGATACCAGAACCACGACTGTGAGACTCTTGCACAACTAACGGCGCTTGTTGACCAGTCGTCTGTTACCAACATGGCAGTCTTGAACCCGACCTGGACATGGCGGCAATGAAAGCCTTTCCTGGAATTGTACTTCTAACCAGTTAAAGGAATAATGTAAGTACGTGTTACAGACTTGAATGTTCAAATGTTAAGTAAACTTTAACAATTGATGTCGTAACAGTTACTAACCCAGCACTTTTCGTCGACATTATTTTTTTTACATTATTTTGTCATGCTTATGTGTATAAATTAATGTATTTGTTAACCCTTTCAGGCAGTACCAGTACTTTAGATTTGACCAAAGTAAGCCGGGTATTGTGACTGCAAAAATACAACACGACGGAGAAGAGAAGGAATTGCAGATCCTGAAAAACTCGACATTTCGGTTCCAGAATGTGGAGCGTCCACACTCAGTTCCCTCTGCTGGATTGATTGCAGACCCCCGGCAATACTTGGCTGATCCGTGAACCGATATGTCCAACCAGCGTCGATGGATTATTTCTTTGGAAATTGACTCTTGTGACGACGTGCATATTGTTAATGTATTTAATGAACATTACGCGACTGTACGTGCCAGAAACAGATATGACTTACTGTCCTGCATATTGTGTACTATTATGATACAAATGCTATTTCATTGTTTTCAATTATCTCTGTATCTGATACTTTGCACATCAATACATTCATAAACTATAGCATTGGTTGTTTTATAATATAATAATTTTAATACATAATTATGTATAAGCCCTTTGAAGAATTATGCATTAAAGGAACAATGAAAGTAAAACAAAACAAACCCTACCATCTGCCCTTGAAGTCAAGTAGAAGTTGCAAATTTAAGAGTTTTTTCGGTAGCTCTATATTTGGTTTTGTCGTAAAATGAAGGAAAACGATTCAGAAAATAATGTTTGCCTTAAACGTTGCATCAAATTGATACATTTATTTATAATTATGTCGGTAAGATTTTACAAATTATGACTGGTTTAGGATCAAATTGGCCACAAGCTGTCTAAAATCGCAACACATCACGCTTGTCTTATCGCCGACATTCTATCGTTGCTAGGAAACAAAATGAAGTAAAGAATATTGAAAATTTAAAATATACTTATTTTGATCAAATTGTTGTAAGTTGTTACCTGTATAGTGATTATAAAGTATTGATAAATATTGAAAGAAATGTGATACAAGAAAATTACATGACGTCATAAATATAACGTCATTACGTAAGCAAATAAAAAAAATGGATTATGTGACGTCATTAAATGCCCATTATTCTGCCGTTTTGCATCGGATACTTAAAACAAACATACTGTTACGCTCAGAAAGGACAACTATAAAAATCCCAAATTCGAAAATTTTGTCATTCTCACGACGCTCCTCATATATATATAATGAAAGTTGATATTTATTTATTATAAATGAATACATTGTGGAAATGGTTAACATCTTGAGTTTAGTAGTCATTTTCTTGTTATATCACAAGGAGCTAGGTGTTGTAATTTTAGTATATGATTTCAATTTAGACTGCTCTGTTTGATGCCATGTGGCATGGTGGGTATTTGTTATCACAACAGGATACCAGTTGGTCATCATTTTGTAATAAAGATTAGCANAAGTATGAAATAAACTCAGCTTCTGAAAAAAATGACATTGGGTCCGAATGTTAATATGTCCGTCAAAGTCACAAGAATAGGCGTATAGTATCCAAACCTATGAAGTGTTAGAAGTACAACAACATCACCACTACTACACTATACTACACTACACACCTGGCGTGTTAAGTCTCTAATAAAGCAATATACATGCAAAAGTTGCTTTTACCTATAAATATATATATATAGTATATGTTTACAATTATTATAAACAGCTTCTACAACAGTGTAATGAGATATATAAAACACTTAAAGGTTAATGCAAGTATACATAAGGTTAAATTGGCTGAAATTTTAAATTTTCAAAAAAAATAAAATCTGTTTAGACAGTTTTATTTTTATTTTTTTGTCGACTGCTCACTTTTCATGCTTTTATTTTTTAATTTATCCCCCGACTCAATTTTTTGGAAAAATTTCCCGTAGAACAGAGAACGAAAACTTACTTCAATAAATAATTGTAAAATTATTTTGAAAAAATACTTTCTTGATTTTTAATTCATCTGTTTTTGTGAATATGCGTAAAAAACTAAATGTTGGGAATGGCTCACCATGATTATCTCATTATTTACATAATATAGATTTGTTTGAGAAGATTACTGGTATATGAAGCTAATAACTTCTTAATTTCAATGACAGTAGAAGCATGGGTCTTAAAAGTTTGGAAAATTAGAATAATGATAGTGATAATTATTACCTGCCCATGAACCTGATGTATCCTCATACATCTTGCTCAGCAGTCTTCCATCTACAGTATAGTGATACAGAGCTGTACCACTTGTAATGTACAGGTTACCATGGTGATGGGCAATACCACTGCAGCTATGCTTGAGCTCCAGTATCCTGTCCTTTACCAGCTGACCATTAGTCACTCTGATGAAATGGACCCCACTGTATATCACAGCTACAGCCACCAGACTGGAGTCAATGCTGCACATGGACATTGGTGTATCAGGCAAGTCACAGTGGGCCACCACCGTGTAGGTCTGATCTAGCAGCTTTACCCAATTGTGAACTGAGTCTGTGATGAGTAGTTCTCCAGCAACTGTCTCACAGATACCAGATATCGTGCTCTTCGGCAGCCTTTTTTTTTGGAATGAAATTCTTTTACTACTCTTCACTCTGATTACTTGGTTGGGATCACATTTCACTGATGGTTTGGTTACATCACTTGTTTTGGAATGTTGAATGGAGACTGTCTTGCAAGGTTTAGACTTTTCTTGTCTGGTTACTGTGTTCTGTGTTGGGCTTGTAGCAGTATGTGGTTGTTTCACTTGGTCAAGTGTTTGTCCCAATCCTGAGAGAGTGGACAGAGTTTGTTGGATGGTTGTATCGGGATTATAGGTCAGTGTCCTCTCATTCTTTGTTGGCATTGCTTGTAAGACTGCTTTAGTTTTGAGGGACTGGTCAAGGCATTTCCTATACATGATCAAATCCACTGCTTCGCTTTTGTCTTTTCTTCTCATCCAATCCTCTTGTACACTTGTCATATTTTTTATGGATTCTGTGCAGTTTTTGATGTCTGTTTGAATAGACATCTGTATGGTTGCCAGTAATGTGTCCAACTCCTTCTTGGCATTCTTCTCCAGTTTATCCAAAGAATCATTGATACTCTTGCGTAAAGCATTGATTTCTTCCAGAACTGTAGTGTAGGATTTTTTAAGGGACTTCATTCTTTCATCAAAGTCATCTTTCTTCTGAATCAACTGTCCCTTTAATGTATCCAGTGTTGCTGACAACTGCTTAAAGTCTCCTTTCTGTTGAAGATCTTTCACTCTGTCAGCTATGAGTAACACATGACTGCATTTCCTACAATAAGTACCCATCTTTATATCATGTATGTGTTTTGCTTATCATTGTTAATATTCCCAGTTATAGAATATTATTTTGAATCAGAACATTTGTCTTCACAATTTTATTATATGTGTGGGTAAAACACATAATAAACAAACTTATTCAACTTCATGGATGTTTGAGGTGTTGTAACACTAATGGTAATTATTAAACATTAAACTACACATACACAATTGAACATTATGGATGTTATGGACATGCACCATTTTTGGAAAAAGCCCATCAGTTTTGCGCTAGACCATTCAAAGATCAACGTCACAACAGTTGCACATAATGCCAATTGGCTGCAAGTCAGCGGTATACATGTTTCTTAAACATCTCTTGTTGTGATTTTGTTGTCATCGCATTACATTTAAGTACATATATTATATTCTTACACATTACTTTAGGCCTAGATTTGAGTTAAGCAACTGGTTGCTATTTGAGCTTTAGGATTTAGGAGAATGAAAAGTTGGGATGAACAGTTGAAATAAATTGATAACTCCGGGCAAACATGCACCTCTTAATTGTGATTTTATTTTGGGTGGATGGATATAAAAGATGGTCAAAAGTTGGTTTAGACATGTGCAAAAAGATCTCAATAAAACATGCAAAATACATACTGATGACTGTAGATATGGCAGACATGACATATCAGCTGATTGTGGTCCTCACAGAATCCTGTCAGTTTTTCTTTCTTGTGCTCCTGACATTGCTCTAGTGCATCCACATTGGTCTCTGGCCACTGGCTGATGTTTTCCTTGCCCAAAGTTGCATGCTTTTTAAAAAGAGTGTTATGGAGCTCCACGCATTGTCCACAAAACAACTTGGAACATTTCTCACAGTAAAATTCAGCCTCTGTGTTTCTGTCATTTTCCTGACAGGTGAAGCAAGAAAAGTCAAAGAACAAATCTGATCCTCCATGAATTGAACTCTCAAAGTTGCAGGCCATTTCTATAGTGGTTGAAATGTAAGTTGATCTGTAAAGTAAAACTGCCCTTTGAACCATCGTCCCATTATCATCACATGCTGTCTACTCACATGATAGATGTGGATTCATATGATATGATGTAAGATAACCTATACCTTCATTCCCAGATAAAGTCGGTAGCTGAGCGGACATTACTATTAATTCATTGTATACAGATAATATATGCAATAATTAAAGCTCGCCTTGTTTTCAATATCTAATCACATAGTTACTGGATAAAAATATTTTCTCCATCACCGCACTTACGATGCATTCTTTATACCCATCCAATAAGGGAATGATCAACAATCACTATATGTACATAATATTGCTCATAGTTAAGCGGCATGGTGGAAAACATTATATAATAATTTAATAAAACCATGGAGACTCTTAGAACAACACCTGTAGTACAGATTTTTAGCTTAGCCATTGCCATTGAATAGTGGTACAAATATATTAAATTTTTGATAGTTTTCGAAGAAAACCCGAGGTATTGTCATAGCCAGCTCGTCCGCGTCGTCCCAAAACTTTAACATTGGTCATTACTTTTGCAATATTGAAGATAGCAACTTTATATTTGGCATGCATGTGTATCTCATGGAGCTGCACATTTTGAGTTGTGAAAGGTCAACGTCAAATGTAAAAAAAAATCAAAGCGGCGCATAAGTGGGCAAACAAATCTCTTGTTTCACTTAAAAGTCGCATATCCACCGCATGAAATGTTTGTCATGAAAGTGCATGTACATTTAACCACATATTAGTATTGGTAGATACAAATTTGACTATCTGTTATCACATCACATGTGTCCTCAAGTGGCTTATTATCCCCCGCCAAAGGCGGAGGGGTTTGTTTTGGCGTTGTCCGGCCGGCCGGCACTTTTGTGTCCGGAGCCATATCTTTGAAGTGCTTTGGCGGCTTTCATTGAAACTTGGTATGAGTATATATATGGATAAGAGGATGATGCACGGAATATGGCATTGTACACCATCTGTTAATAACTGAGTTATGGCCCTTTGTATATATTCTGTGTCAATGCAGCATGTGGGGGTATACGTCACGTCTGTGACAAAGCTCTTGTTTGGCGGGGGATATCAATTCAACGAATTTGCTTGTTATGAATTTATTTCTTCATCATTGAAACATTTGATTTTTGATTAAGACGCAGTTATCTTTACACACATTTAAATAATACTGTTACATCTGCGTTATGCGAAAAATCTGCCAGCGTAGCTCAAGCCCAGGCTTCGCACGTGGGTGGTGTGGATAGGGGCTACGCTTTCCACCATAAATAGCACGCAAAGTTTCGTGGTATCTCCTGATTATCCTCCTTAGTATGCATATCCTGACAAGACTGCGCGAATAAGTAATTGTAACTGGGCCAAAATAAACATTCAGAGAGTAGTTTGCATTTCCCTACACTGATAAGTGTTACATCCTGTACTACATAGACGCGGTGATGTTGCCAATGTTCCCGGGGATTCTGCTCAAATCAGCAAATAGAATGAAAGGAGTGTATTTATTCGGGTCTGCTGGCATTATGTAAAGGTCATTTAAGGTGAAAAGGTGGGTTAAACAGCTACTCCGAAAAATTCAATAATACTGTGCAGACTGGAAATAAGTTTATCAGGTCCTGATAACAACAATACCCACTACATACTTATCAAAGTGGAGCAATCATTTTAACCCCATTAGCCAATCTCACCAAAATTAATGATTGTTTTTCACACTGTTGTGTCTTATACCTCCTGAGGTTTAGATACGCACGTATCATCTGTCAAAACAATGAGTTTGTATGTAAATAAATTTATAAGTTATTTAAATGCAATCAAATGCAAGTGGATTTTTCACATTCTCAATTCCTGAGAATAAGTGTGATTATTGCTGTAAAATAGCCTACTAAATACCAACTGTATGGAAAACTTAATGAAATGTTTAAAAAAAGGGATCATTATATAGAAACTGCTGTCTGTTTTATAACTTTGTCTTTTTAAACATACATAGTTACAACTATTTTCATATTAACACTGCATTCTGATAGGATAATCAGACTACATAACATGTTTTTTCCTTTCCCTATAAACCAGTGTTTTTTATGGCAGTTTTGGGCCGATATTCGGCCCCATTCCCCTGAAGAAAAGGTTTATATTTTTCCCCGATTTTGAAAAAAAAATCCCCTCCGTAAGTTTTAAAAAAAAATGTGTTTTTTTTTGTTTTTTTTTAAATTTGAATTTCGGTTTAGGATCGGGTCTGTTTGTAAAACCTCTGCATGCATACATATGTATTCATATAATAAATCTCATACATATAAAAGTATGAATTTTTTAATTTTCCCCTTTTCCTAAAAAAACAACGCATTTTTCCCCTTTGGACGGGCCTTGCAACCATTCCCCCCCGGCTGAGTGGGAGGTATAAAGCATTCAAATGTCTGAGAAAGGACTTTTGGCTGAGGCAAATTTTGGAATAATTGTGGCCCTTTGTCTGTTTTTTTTCACTATGGAATATATCATCCCCAAAAAATATGTGTTTAACTCCTTTTTGAACTACTGTTGAGTCTTGTTTAAACTTTCACACTTCAATTACCCTTATGTGTAAATGATCGTACAAAAAAGGAATAATTTCTGCCAGGAGTTTTTGCTGAATATTTGCCTTTTGTCTATCATATAATATATAGTAGATATGTCTGTGTTCAAACATGTGTTGTGGGGGCCTCAGTGNGGTAAGATATGTGCAATCAGGTTAGCAAGGACATTTGGCTGTTTGGAAAAGAAAATGACATCTGAATTACATGTGCCCATATACCAGGTAAAAAACAATGAGGCAGATACTCCCTCTCGGCAGTTCAATGATCGAAAAGAATGGGAATTAAAGGGTCAATATTTTCAGGATATTTGTACAATTTGGCCAGGATGCGATATTGACCTTTTTGCATCAAGGTTGAACAATAAAGTACCAGTTTATTGTTCGTGGAAACCCGATCCTTATGCTTCGTATATTGATGCGTTTACAGTTGACTGGGGGAAATTTCAACTTGGATATGTTTTTACTCCTTTCAGTGTTCTGGCTCGTTGTATTCGCAAGATTCAAGCAGATCGATTAGGCCAGAGAAATTCTTCTTGCACCACTGTGGCCAACACAGGCATGGTTCAGTTTATTGATGAAGATACTGGTATATGTTCCAGTCATACTACCGAGGACAAAACAGTTGCTTAAAGCGCCAGACAAAGATTTAAAGCATCCAATGTCGCATAAACTGGTAAACATTGCATGCAATGTGTCCGGAAATCATTCCGAGAAGGAGGTTTTTCAGACAAGGCTACCGACATTATCATGTCATCATGGCGCGGTTCCACAAAACGCGAGTATATAGTTTATATTTCAAGATGGTTAGAGGTCTGTCGTACACAACAAATTGAATCAATTTCAGTTATTCTGCAAAATGTTATAACTTTTTAACATTGGAATTCCATAGAGGATTAAGCTACAGTTCTATGAATACAGCTCGTGCTGCGTTGTCATCGCTTGGTATCGTACTTTGATCCCATACATCAGGAACACATCCTACAGTTGTACGGTTTATAAAAGCTGTTTAAAATTCAGGACCACCGAAACCAACATATTCGTGTACATGGGATGTTGATAAGGTACTGATGTTTTTAAGGAAACTTTCACCAGTGAAACATTTAACTTTGAAAGATTTGACATTAAAACTGACTGTGTTAATGGTTCTTTCGAATGCAGCGAGAGTGCAGACAATACATCTGCTTAGTGTACATTACATTAAAAAAGTTAAGTTCTGAGTTTATTGTACAGTTTAGAAGTTTGCTTAAGCAAACCAGACCTGGTTTTGATTGTTCGTTGTTCCATTTGAAGGCTTACCCTCTTGATAGGAGACTTTGTGTTTACACAGTTTTAAAGGAGCATTTGTGCAGGACTAAAATGCTAAGAAGTAAAACTGAAACTGCATTGCTGATCAGCTATATAAAGCCATTTAAGCCTGTACACAGAGACACAATTGCTAGATGGATACAGACGGTAATGATTCGGGCTGGTGTTAGTGATACGTTTACACAACATAGTTCGCGATCTGCAGTTGTATCAAAGGCAAACCTCCGTGGAGTTCCAATCAAGGAAATTTTAAGTAAAGCTGATTGGTCAAATCAGAGTTCATTTACGAAGTTCTACAATAATAAGGTGATTAAGGAAGACACATTTGATAAGACTGTCTTGAAGTGTTAAGGTATGTTTTTTACCCATTATTTGCTTTTATAATATTTGTAATAATATAGAATTATGGAGGGATTAAATGCCACCCTCCCTACATAGTTTAATTTACGATTCAGTTTGCAATAAAGAAGAAATACTGGCAATAAAGCTTTGAAGGCTGATAGCGCATGCAGACACATCTCTTTTAATCCCTCCATAATTTTATATCCTCACAGAATTACAATCAAACATCAACTTAACCAAGGTAAGTCTCGTTTAATTTTTAAATTAACCAGTAATCTGTCTTTCATAACCCTTAACCAGTGATCTATCTTGTATAAACCTTTATTAGAAATTTATCTTGTATTGGTATTTACCAATGATCGATTTTTTATTTGCCTTAACCATTGATCTTTATTGCATCAGTATTAACCAGTGATTTATATTGCATTGGCCTTTACCAATGATATTTCGTGCACTGGTCTAAACCAATTTTTTTTCTGCCTTTTTGTGTGCGTTAGGCCTTAGATAATAAATCACGATTTCGGATTTCCTTTCTGTATTTTTTTTTATTAAATAAATACATTCTTGAAATGCTAGCCTTGAATAACACATACAACTTTTAGGAAAAAGTACTAGTACAATGACATGACCGGTTCGTTTAACGTATTGTATATGACAAAAGGTCAAATGACCGTGGATAAGAAACCAGCGTGAACAATTCATTGAAAATAAAGGTCAAAATGTCCCGTAATCATGGGACGTGTTCCATACATATTGGTTGTTTACCAAATAGAAACTCCAAAAGGGCGGTTTGGATTGTGGATTGGGAGACTCGATCTAAGTCCGCCTCAATTTCGTTCTCGATACGTGCCTATAGACAACTTGGCATTCTACTTCGTATACAAATAATACATTATGTTCAGCATTGCTCTTACGCAACACTTCTAATTATAATTTCTCAAAAACGGCTCAAGATATCAACTTTACTTGAAATTTCGCAGAGTGTTTTAGAACATTTTCTACGAAGTTACATTAAATCTTCCTGACGCTCTCACACTGCTGTAAAACTTGCGTAAGTGGTTTCCTAATTGATATGGTAAATGCGCTTGATCTCTTCAGATTTATTAAAAACCCACATTTCAGAGGAACAGCAGATAACATACCCAACAATAGAGTCAAACAACTGACAAAATAATTTTGGCTAAAGACCATAATGCTTACAGTTATAAAATAAAATGCCCATAGCCACCAAATGTTCAGTGTTTAAAGTGAAACCACCAGTGTAATTAACAATAGTGCCAATATGTATTTGACATTTTCGACGAGTCCTATGTTTTGACCATTTTATGTTCATTGTTTATCTTGTCTAATTTTACTCCTTTAACGAAAAACCTTCTTTTTTTAGCAGTGATCACATTGAGCCCACACTAATTACAATACTGGTAAAAGTTGTCTAAATGTTTCTGTACTTCTTCAGATGATTTACCTAAAATGGCCGCAAATAACAAGCGAGACAATGTGCTATCTTGTGAAAAAAAAGTTCCAAATCTTCTATAAACAGGAAGGAAAGAATCGGGGACATTACCTTCCCTTCACGTAGACCGACATCATTTGGAGATTTCTGTTGTTATCGTTATATCTGGTGACAATAATTGGATTGATTATATAAAGTATAAAATACACCTCCTACTCTATGAGCACAGATTGTCTAGTGCTTACAGTGTTAGGCATTTATTCCAAAGGTCAGTGGTTCGAGTCCAGTTGAGGATTACCTTTTTTATTCCCCCGAAGGTGGGCATATAGTGATCGCACTGTCTGTNATATATAAGGGCGTTTTCCGTGTGCAACAGTTCTTAATTGTTTATAAATCTGGAAATTCAATGAGTTTTTCTATCCATTTAATGTTATTAAGATGAAATAAAACTGTGTTTATAAGTAAAGATGACGATCCAATTCACCGTCAATTTCTTAAAATTGTTGAACTTCTTCTTCCCTAATTCAAAAATATACCACTTAGATAATGTAGCAAGCCTCTTGTCAAATTAACGTCAATTTCCACTAATTGTCTCGCGTTGAATTACTACTTCCGAATCCGATATTAACTTCCTAGCACATGTAGCGAGCTTATTGTCATTACTATAATATATTTAGTAAACTATTGTTTTGCTATACATAACATGCGGAAATAAAAGCGCAGTACTGTATATTTGATGGGTTTTACGTAAATGCATTTATGTTCCTGTTTTCATTTCAAAGAAATTTTGTAAATCGAATTTAAATATGGTTTGAGCCCCGATGATGCGTTATATAATGTCCATTCTAATAACTAATCTGCAATCTTTTGTTGGAAGTTCTCATCATTTGTAAATTTATGATTTTTTGTGTAATGAACAATTTAGAAAAGTTTACCAGGCACATTTCAAAAACTATATTTACAAAATATTTATC
>VMBQ01011762.1:0-17845 GCA_007657795.1 Dreissena rostriformis | reverse complement strand
TATACGTCACGTCTGTGTCAATACAGCATGGTGGGTATACGTCACGTCTGTGTCAATACAGCATGTGGGGTATATGTCACGTCTGTATCAATACAGCATGTGGGGTATACGTCACGTCTGTGTCAATGCAGCATGTGGGGTATACGTCACGTCTGTGACAAATCTCTAGCTAGATATGAGCCTCGCTCTGTGAAAAGGGGGTTTAATGCATATGCGTAAAGTGACGTCCCAGATAAGCCTGTGGGTTCCATTGTATTTTTATGTCCCCCAGTATATACTGGGGGACATATTGTTTTTGCCCTGTCTGTTGGTTGGTCTGTTGGTTGGTTTGTTGGTTGGTTTGTTGGTTGGTTTGCGCCAACTTTAACATTGGCCATAACTTTTGCAATATTCAACATAGCAACTTGATATTTGGCAAGCATGTGTATCTCATGGAGCTGCACATTTTGAGTGCTAAAAGGTCAAGGTCAAGGTCATCCTTCAAGGTCAAATGTCAATTATATGGGTCAAAAACCGCTCATTTTTGCCATAACTTTGGCAATATTCCACATAGCAACTTGATACTTGGCATGCATGTGTATCTAATGGAGCTGCACATTTTGAGTGCTAAAAGGTCAAGGTCATGGTCATCCTTCAAGGTCAAAGGTCAATTATATGGGACAAAATCGCTCATTTTGGCCATAACTTCTGCAATATTCAACATAGCAACTTGGTATTTGGCATGCATGTGTATCTCATGGACTTGCACATATTGAGTGGTGTAAGGTCAATGTCTTGGCCATCCTTCAAGGTCAAAGGTCAATTATACGAGTCAAAATCGCAATAGTGGACATAGTGTTTCACAAACACATCTTGTTTGTTTAAAGGAAGACTCTTCTTGACAAAAATCCAGTTTAGGCTGAAAGTTTCATCCCTGATGACCCTGTGGGGACTGCACAGGCTAATCTGTGATGACACTATGCGCACATGCATTTAACCCTGTTTTCTCAGAGCAAGGCTCATATATAGAAGTAATCTCCTGCATTGTCTGTCATCCTTTCATTGTATGCAGCATTTGCTTCTATTTAATGAGAATTAGGTTTATTCAATCAAACAATTACTGGCGAAGTTAGTGTATGACCTCTCACCTTCCAAACGTTGATCGGCTTGCTATTGGGCAGATAGCAGATTTGAATGGTACTCTGATTTTCAATCTTTCAGAACAGAATGGCCTTCTTAGTCATTACTTAGGTGAGCTGTTTTGTTTCAACATTTTTTTTTTAATAATCACATGTACAGTTGACACAAAAACAAAATAGACATAAAAATACATCTGAAAAAAAGGGTATGAACTAAAGTTCTAGCAACATCATAAGTGGTCCTGTTTTGTTATTTGCATTAAATCTAAGTGATGATAACGCGATTTTGTACAGCTCCGTGTTATACAGTCAAAAGTACATTTGTCATAATAAAAAATAATGAGCAAGTAAAATAATATGTTGTCTTATGACAAATGTACTTTTGACTGTATAACACAGAGCTTAACAAAATCAAGTTATCGTCACTAACAGGTGAGCTGTAGGGACCGTCATGTTTCTCTTGTTAAGTTTAGCTTAAATGATAACAGCTGAAGTATGATTGTTTTTTTTTTGAGAAGTGTATGTTATATCATGATGACCCTCTTGTTAAGATATATCTTTGTATTAGCTTAATGCTTCATTTTGGTACAGTTTGCTTTCCATTGTCTTTGTAACTGTTCGTTATTTACTGCGATGGAACTGATGTTTAGAACGTGCTTAAATAATTAAAATTCATACTGCAATGGACTTTGTGTTTTTTTTTGTGTTTTTTAATTAAGAAACAGGAATAATTACTTTATCCATGTATCAGTGTGTGACCTTGGTTTCATTACCAACTTCTGCTATATGTCTGTATAGAAACTTTTTGAAATCTTTTAATTTGCATCAGGTTTAAAACATATTTGTGTGTTCAGCAGATATAAAAATGCGTAAAATGTGCCTTGAACAATTAAAATTATTTTTAATTTACAAATTTTACAATGTGCTTAATGTTCATCAAATATAAAGATAGTGTTAATTATGCATCAAATACTTGTATAAATCATGCGTATGATGTACATAACATCATTTATAAATATTACCCAGTATCGTTTCAACCTAAGTGCCGTTTAGAGTTTAACGATTTTCGAGCGATTTGTATGAATGCTAAGGGGTGGTATTTCCTTGATACCTACTTGATGTCTAATGATGAGGAACGTTATTTTCCAAAATGCATCTAAGCCAACGTTGCTGCATGTGATTAATTTTAGTTGAACATCCTGTTTATTAGATTGAGGTATGGTGAAAGGTTAGGCGGCGTCCAAGAAACGGTTTTGGGTCAATAACTTTAGTTTGCATTGACCAATCTCGATGAAACTTTGGTTGAAACAAGCTTGCAGTATCGTGCGTCGCTTTAAATGTCGCGTACACGTAATAATTATTTTTTTATGCAAGTCATCGGAAAAGATTGTTGTTTTTTTAGATCGTAATGTTAACCGTTTCCACAACTACTATTTAGCGACCTTGTGGGAAACAGTTAAAGCGAGGGCTCGAAGAGAATGTAAAAATGTAACCCAGGGCATATCCCAAAGAACACACCTTATGTGCAAAGCTGGATATACGTTACCAGGAGCATGCTAAATAAGTCGGCAGGTTGGATATACAACATTTAATATAAATAGTATACAACACACTGAATAATTAGCTCAATTGTACAATGCTCCACTTAGTTTATTATTGCATGTTTTTATTAATCTTAAAAAATATACAAATGTCCAGACACAATTAGATCAATACATACCAAACATAATGCTTTGTTTCGAATTGGGTGTCATCGGTCTTCTATAGACCGTTTAGAAACCACAACGAAAATAAGCTTAACATTATAACTGCATACACACTAGTTTGTTAACAAAATACTTTAAATATTTATAAAACGGTGAGCACATCTAAAACAAATCTTTTCGAAGTAATAACACAATATGCAATACCTATTCCATGGGGAAAATACTTATAATGCATATTTATCACAAACAATGGTTAAAATTGGTTGAACCCCGCCATGATACCATTTAGCGTATGATCACTAAGTGTATGTTTTATGGATGTTTTTTCTTGCCCATGACTGGATCTTTTGTACCTCAACTTATTGGAGTGTGTATTGAACATTGTCATGATTGCGTCAAGGATGTATTGCTTCTGTTGACTGGTTGGACTAAAACAAAAAGCTGTCGCTTTGAAAAAAATAACATCACATGTAATGGTTATATTGTATTGATAAGATCAACATATGATCATTAGATAACGTTCTCTATGGACGCTTATTTGCTTGCCCATCATTGGCTGTTACGTATTCACCGTCTTGTACTGTGTAGTTAAAATCACAAAACATGGATGTCTGCAATTGTCATGTTAAAGTAATTGTCCTGCGCAAGATCGATCTTAGTTTTAGTTATGTAATATTATCGAGAATTTTACAGCACATGATCTTAAGTTTTGTTGGATAAAAAATGATGGATCAAGAAATGATTGATTGTAAACATCAACATTAACATTTGTAGTGATGACTTAAAATAATGCATTGCCTATGAAAAGGAGAACGATGCACGATATGAGATTTGCAAGCACATTAACAACGTGACCCAGTATTATAACAATACAAATAAAACAGTAAGTATTGAAAAATGGTAGACAGGCTATTCATTGTCGAAATCACAGGACACATACACAATAATAATAAAATACAACAACAACTGTTCATCAGAAGATAAAGTCGCAGTGGCAGTTCGGTGAACAATTAATTAACACACCGGTTTCAGAACATATTGTGATAGTTTACACCAGTCACTGTTGATATTTTTTTGGACATTTAAACAATCAGATATATAAAGATTTTCTTAAGCGATATAGTTTTTTTGCAACATGTATTGAATACTTTTATCTACTTATAGAACTATATAAGTGTGTTTGATTGTTCAGATTGCCCAACAATGGCAACACTAATTAGTTTTCAAAAATCGTGTACAACAACAGTATTTCATAAGTTTTTAGAACTGCAATACCCATATGCGCATTTTATACATTCAAACAAACAGGGGACGTATTCCAGTAGCTTCTTAAGTTTTCACTTAAGTTTAAGAAATTTCTTAAATAGATATCTTAAGTTAAATTTGAAATGTCAAAAACAAAACATGAGACGTTTAGTATTTCTCTTAAAGAAATTCCTTTAAGAGTTTAAGGAAATTAACTTAATTTTGAATATATGAGAAAAAATACACCGAGTTAAGAAATTTATTAAGTTTATGAAGCTACCAGAATTTAACTTAAGTGAAATCTAATGTTTAAAGAAAAAATGGCGGAGATAAGAAAAAATATTGCGCAATATTTCAACTTAGGTTATTTTTTTTAACTTAAGAAGCTACTGGAATACGGCCCCAGGTGTATTCATGGTACCGTTTCGCAGACAACATGCATGTCATATTCATCCCTATCATTGTCACATTTAAGATCTATCCACTTCCAGTTAGCAGCTTTATAGATGCCAAGACAATCCGCATTGATGCCGCCATTAGGTTCGCCTGGACCGAAGTTCCTGTAGGACAAATCGGGTAGAGCTCCATCTTCAGTTTTCGTTATGCCCAGCCAGTAACCGACTGTTTGACTCTCTGTAATATTTCGTTCAATAATTCAACGTTTTTGTATCTACTATTTGCATAATAAGAAGATTTGCATTAAAAGCATGCGTCATCCCTACGAAGATGCATACATAACGTGAACATGCCTTTGTCATGACAGGCTAAAATTCTCTTAGTACGCGTACACGTGTTTGTATATCATACAACAGAAAAATTAAGAAACATTACAGTGTATTATTTTCTTTGAGTGCATTGTTTTCAGTCAAAATTGTTCAAATAATCTACACTCATGCAGCTCTGCGTCACAAACACATTCAAGTCTTAAAAACCATGTCCCCGTTAAAGTAATTTATAGTGTTTGTTGTTTAAGTATTAATTTAATAACAAGTGAACATACAAGTGAGCAACTGACGTTTGACGCGGACGCCTTATTTACAAATGCAAATCAAAATAGTGAGGACAGTTTTGGAAATATAACTTTGTTAAAACATATTTGTTTACATAGTGCATCAATGATAGTATTTTGAATATTGCAACCCTAACTGATTGCTGCTCCTCATTTTGGCCACCCCTACATGTTGAAAAAACAAAACTGTAAATCTAGTAACAACAGCTTTTTAATTCTTTACCATGGTTATCTTATCATTTTGGTATACACAAGTTACAATTATAGAAACGTGTTATGTTAGCATTTTACATACACACGCGTGTCTGTTTCCCAACATAGCTCTGGCGTTTAACCACTGAAACAAGTTTCGTGTGTTTCGTATACCTGTTCTTCTTATTCGAATTCAACCATTTTAAACAGGATAAATATAGAAATATTTACCATATGAAGAAATGAACTTTGTTGTAACGAACGTTTCTTCTTCCTCGGACTCCATTGTTACAACTTTACTTCCACACTCGGAACAGACTCTCTTAAAAGTAACGCATTTGAATGAAATGTCAATAATAACTTCAAATGCGAAGCGTTGAAATCAATTGTAGTTTAATAATACAGGCTGTCAAGCGGTCATACTTTTTTCTTCTTTTTCCTACTTTTTCCTACCATCATTATGATCCTACTTTTTCCTATTTTTTTTACCAAATCTTCCTACTATTCCTACTTTTTCATTTTCAATGGAGAAAATAAAATAAAAAAATAAGAGTTTATTAAGTAAACTTGCAGGATGAATGAATGTATGGCATGACTGTATCCCTGTTAAGGTGCATTCATCTAGATGAGACCTGCCAACCCATGCTGACTGTCTGCAGGTTAGCATAGATATTTATTTCTTATGTAACTTTTGAAATTATTGACATATTAAGTGCCTTGTTTACTTCCTTAGCATTTGTACAATGCAGACTTCACTACCTTACACAGTTCCCAGTGATGCAAGAGCTGAGGAAACCCATAGTTTATTCCAGTTTTATTTTGTTTCTATTGACAACAATTTGACCAAACCTTATGCATGTTTACATGATATTGCTGTTTGGAATGTAGAGATATAGATATACAATGTACATGTATTGTATGAGTGGTTATGTAATATTGAATTTATTACACAAGTTATTTGAAAAAGATAAAACTGATGCGTTGCCGAGTTTGTATCATTTACAAATAATGAATGTAATAAATTTCGTATTACATGACAACGGATATGATGTTCTATTGATATCATAGGTACATCATGTTGAAAAATAAAAAATAAATGCACAGAGCCTAAATGCCCTGATACATTTTCTGATGATGCCATAGCTAGTGAGGTAACTTCAAGGTGTTACAGCGTAGTATTAAAAATATTAAACGGCATTATTACACTCCTGTGACATCATCAATGATGTAAAAACCATTAGTTGAAACTGGAATAAACAATGTAGTGCAGCTGTTTCATTGACCAATCAATGATGTCATAAAAGATGTCTGGTGATAAGGTCCTATCTCCAGTTGCATAATCTGCTCTGCAATGACCAGTCATTTTGAATGTAACTTAAGTCATTATAACTGCACCCTATTGTCAATTAAAAGGTTTAAAAATGTAGCTGTAGCAGAGCATTGACACTGCTTTATATACTAGTATTAATCTTGTACAACAAGTTGGAGTATCACTAAATAAATTTGGTATTCTGTTTAAGGATATAACATGCACCATATATTACCATTTTTATATCCATACACAGAAGACCTCTAACCACTTATTTGATGATACACCAAAATGAACAGCATCTAATTATACTTCTTTAACAGGGTAGTATTGCTTGAAGCTTAATTATCATAGATACACTATAAGTGCTAAAATGCCTAGTGAGAAAACAAAGTTTAACCCTTCATGGATGGAGAAGTTGAACCACAGTGGAAAAACACTTGGATCGTGGTGCAAGAGAGATACCGGCGATGAGTTTGCAGGATATTGTACTGTCTGCATGAAGTCCATCTTGTGTAGTAATCCTGGCGCTAATCAACTGATAAGTCATGCAGATGGACAAAAACACAAAGAAAACATGAAATACATGCATGATAATTCACAAGTCTGCATTGTACAAAAATTTGGCAACTTATTATCCTATATCTACTTTTAGAGAATTGTGATGTTATTTTGGAACCTCAATCTTGTCATGATTGATTTTTAATTGGATAACTTGAGTAAAATGTCATAATATAATACTAAATTTTGTTTGTATCTGTGTCTTTAATCAATGAAAAAAACATTTTAGGTTGCCAGTGACAGTTAGATATGGGTGTTGGGCCTCAACCAGATGCAGTGCACGATGTCATGTATAATGGGTACAGAAATACTGTGTTATCATGACTCTGGTAAGACGTATGTATCCCTACTTTTGAGGGAAAAGTTCCTACTTTTTCCTACTTTTTTCCTACTTTTTTTTGCAAAGGTAGTTCCTATTTTTTCCTACTTTTTGAAAAAAGTTCACTTGACAGCCTGATAATATATACTATACTTATTTAATGAATCGTTTCAATTGATCCAAATTATGTCTAGATTTAAAAAAAAACGTAAAAGAGAGTGATATTTAACAATTATAATATGTCTTTGCTTTAACTAACACCTGGACTTGTATTTACCAAACAATAAGAACTTACCACTGCATCATTGAACTTGCGATGGTCTTTGTCAGTAATTAAGTACACGGATTCTTTAAACTTCCCTGATTGACGTACACAATAATCTGAAATTGAATCAATATACACAATTACAAGATATATAATGATGTGATATGTTATCCCGGCTTTGTTTTTCCAAGGCCTTTTTAAACGGGATAGACTTGGAACGGGTATCCCCTCCCGTGCTGTTAGAAAATGATACGCTTGAAGAAGATGTTTGGTGCAAATTGGGATGTACTACTCGGTGTGAACACATAATTATTGTAAGTAGTGTCAAACACAATAAAACAAATCAATGCAGATATTAGTATTTAAAGGTCTTGAAGTAAATACTTTCGTACATCAAAGCAATTTGTCATAATAATCGTAGCATATCTACTGATACTGTTAACATGTCAGCGAATTAAAACATCCAGAACACGACTCCCGCGTTTTCCCCGCTGCAACACGGAAACATCCTATTGACATGTGTGTCAGTCTTCTGTCCTTCATTTGAGATCATAAACATAGCTTCCAGAATTTCTTTGTTGATGCAACTGCGCTACGCAGTCATGACCCTGTTCTGTGTTGGGAACCTTCGCTCGCAGTCTGCATGTGACGCTGAAATGAGCGGTCCAAAGTATGCGACAACATTAAGTTCATCCAAGCCGGCGCTAAACAATACCACATCGTGTGCAATAACGCCAGTCCTGGTCAGCTTCCAGACGGTCTCGTACTTGACCACGTTATTACGCATATTTGTATACTGCTACGTCGAGGCGTTTGTTGAGCCTCCGGTATCTATTGACGATAAGAACCATCTAATATTGACCAAACTCCAGTATCAGTGCAATGTTATCGGGCTACGCTTTTGTAAGGAACATCTCTAAGGCTGCGATGTTAGGGAAGCAATTCTGAAAATGAGCACTAACTGAACACAGGAACGGTATGTAAAGATGAAATTTAATTGCACGATTTTCAACACTTGATTGTTTAGGATGTATGTGTTCGTGTTCATTTTGTTCAAGTCACGTTTTTCAGATACAAATAGACGTATACATAATTTAAATTTTATTCAAGAATTGATAAAGCTCTACTTGCCCGGTATTGTAATCGATTAAGTCTTGCAAGTGCCAACTCTTCTTATTAATTATGCATCAACCAATCGAGCCGCGCATGATGAGAACTAACATATGTTTATAGTTTCTTTTCTTATATTAATGCCGAGTCGGGCTGCGGATTAAAGAATGTCACCCAAGATTATAAGGTAATATAGGCCGCGACAAGCCTCATGGGTCTGACAGAAACTTATACTTATTCGTTATGGTACACGCGTCAGTCGTTTGCTTTCTGTATTTCAATGGGCGCGTTAATTGCTATGTATTGTTAGACAGCAAACTAATTAAATTGCTATTGCGATACAATGATAGAATTGCCTATTGATCGTTGTTTTAATCTATTTCCAATTGAGAGAAGGGAAATGCTCACGAGAAGATGGAAAACAGATCATATGTTATTAAACATGTTATTATGCATAGTTCTATTTTTTTATTTTTTTTATTTTATGAATGCTATCTAATACACGCGTATTGGAAACCGATTGGAGGCAATCATCTATTAAGTCGCAATTAACCCAAGTCATACTAGAGCGACTTAATATTTCAAAGCAGAGTTTCCATACTTTCCACTGAATGATATGCAATTCTATTCTTAACACAAACAAGGCGGTTACAAAGGCTCGCATATCAGAATAATATCATGAAAGAGAACACGATTGATCGGAAAATAGTGGATACAGGTATATACTAATCATGCGTAGACAAGGCGTCGCGTGGATTGAAAACTATACTCAAAATTGATTATATCTTCTATAGCGGTTAAGTTAACATTAAAAGATAACTTACTTTTATTGTATTAACATTACTATTTTAACAGATATAAATGTGTTATATTATTTGTATTACTTTCTTAACTTTTGTATGTCCTAACTAGTTAGCTATACGTTTTATACCAGGCCGGAATGGAATTTAAAAATACTATTCACATTTGCCATTTGAATTTTTATTTGCTTTCATCGACAAAGCATTAAGCATGTCTACATCATACGGAAATCAGCCACGTTTTTAAACAAGGAAAGCAAATACCTGATTTTTTTTCCAAGCCCATAGTTAATACGTTATAATGACAATGAGCGATTGAATATTAAGATAAATGGAATTTACAAATATGGACTGACAGTAATTGCTCGAGTTATAAAATTAGCTTTTAAAAGAAGTGCCATCTTTCACNTTATTTTATGAATGCTATCTAATACACGCGTATTGGAAACCGATTGGAGGGAATCATCTATTAAGTCGCAATTAACGCAAGTCATACTAGAGCGACTTAATATTTCAAAGCAGAGTTTCCATACTTTCCACTGAATGATATGCAATTCTATTCTTAACACAAACAAGGCGGTTACAAAGGCTCGCATATCAGAATAATATCATGAAAGAGAACACGATTGATCGGAAAATAGTGGATACAGGTATATACTAATCATGCGTAGACAAGGCGTCGCGTTGATTGAAAACTATACTCAAAATTGATTATATCTTCTATAGCGGTTAAGTTAACATTAAAAGATAACTTACTTTTATTGTATTAACATAACTATTTTAACAGATATAAATGTGTTATATTATTTGTATTACTTTCTTAACTTGTGTATGTCCTAACTAGTTAGCTATACGTTATATACCAGGCCGGCGTGGAATTTAAAAAATATTATTCACATTTGCCATTTGAATTTTTATTTGCTTTCATCGACAAAGCATTTAGCATGTCTACATCATACGGAAATCAGCCACGTATGTAAACAAGGAAAGCAAATACCTGATTTTTGTCTAAGCCCATAGTAAATACGTTATAATGACAATGAGCGATTAAACAATTAAACAAACAAATAAAATGAACAACAGACAGACACAAACGCACAAAACAACTGCAGCAACAAACAATTTAAAATTACAATCCAAAACAAAAACGGTATAATGTTTAAACTTAGACCGTACCTTTTAAGCAGCGTGTAACCGTTGTCCACTGACCATCGTTAAATTGGCTTGTTATATTGTCTCTGTCTAGCGGAGCATGGTATATGTTACAATCAAGAGTCTTGATTGATCCTTCGTACATTTCACAAACTTAAGAACCCATTTTCTAAAAGATTTGCTTCATTGTGATAAAGTATGCAATAAAAAACGTATTTTTGATTAATAATTGATTATTTTTGCTTAAAAATCATGTTTGTTTTCACTATGAAATTTAAGAGCAAAGTTGGTCACAAACAAAAACATTCATTCTAATAAGTTACCTCGCCAAAGAACATGGTTTTATTTAGTAGCAAATTATGCGAAACAAACTGTTGATGCGTTAAACAAAATATTCAACAAACGAATATGTCCGCTTTTCAAAGTCTTCATAACACTTCTAATGATACAAGTCTTGTCGATGACAATACTCTGAAGTACAATTTCTTGGGACTCAGTCTAGTTTATCCTACAGTCTGAAAATGGGTTTGTGAATACGGAATCTGATTGAAACAAACTGGTCGACACGAGTTTCCCATGATACATTTCTAAGAAGTTAAATCCTACTCTCCCTCCGACGAATGTATGCTGAAACAAACGTTTAACCTATATTGAGACAAAGACAATGTAAGAATTAAGCAATGTTTTACCACATCTCACCTTTCAGGCATTTCGTTATAGCTGTCCATTCTCCATTCGTGCATGTGCTTGTCACGTTACTGGCATCCGCGGGAGTATACCCCGATCGACATGTCAGTTCTCTGGTAGAACCTTCAATGGTTGACGTCCCGCTGACCGCTCCATTTTCCGGTGATGGGTATGCTGGGCAATCTGTAGGAAATATATGTATACAATGGATGCAATTTCCACATCAAGTTATTTAATAAATGCTTTTTGATTAACTGTTCAATATTCGCCATTCACGTCCACAATGAGATAGTTATATCAATTACCATAATGGAATGAAAGAAAATGCGCGCAAGTGTGGACAACAATGAAAGATACATTTCCAAGAGAATTATTAACAAGGAGTATTTGGTCAGAAATGCGGACTTTGTTTGAAACAAACTGGTCGACAAGAGCTTCCGATGTTTCATTTCTAAGAATGTAAACCCTACTCTTCCTCCAACGAATGTAATTGTTAAAACAATCATTCTAAACATCTATTTAGCCAAATAGAATGTTAGATTTAAGCAATTTTGGAAAACATCATACCTTTCTGGCATTTCGTAATTGATGTCCATTGTCCATTGGTACACGTGCTTGTCACGTTATTGGCATCCGCTGGACTATACCCCGCTTTACATATCAGTTCTCTGGTAGAACCACCAATGGTTGACGTCCCACTGACCGCTCCATTTTCCGGTGATGGGTATGCTACGCAATCTGTAGGAAATATACGTATATAATTTGGATGCAGTTTCCAACATCAAGTTATTTAATAAATAATATTTGATTTAAAGTTGTATATTGGTCGATGCATATACTTAATTAGATAATTATATAAATTATCATAATGAAATGAAAGAAAATGCGCGCAAGTGTGAATAAAATGAAAGTTAAATGTCCAAGAGAATTATTAACAAGGATTATAAGGTAAAAAATACGGACTTTTTTTAAACAAACTGGGCGACAAGAGTTTCCCATGATTCAATGATAAGAAGTTAAAAATCCTACTCTGCCTCCAACTAATGTAAATGCTGAAACAAACTTTTAGAATATATTGAGACAAAACAATGTAAGAATTAAGCAATGTTTTACAACATCTCACCTTTCAGGCATTTCGTAATTGTTGTCCATTGACCATTGGTGCATGTGCTTGTCACGTTACTGGCATCCGCGGGACTAGACCCCGATTGACATGTCAGTTCTCTGGTAGAACCTTCAATGGTTGACGTCCCACTGACCGCTCCATTTTCCGGTGATGGGTATGCTGGGCAATCTATAGGAAATATACGTATACAATGGATGCAGTTTCCAACATCAAATTATTTAATAAATGCTATTTGATTAACTGTTTAATATTGGCCATTCACGTCCATAATGAGATAGTTATATCAATTATCATAATGAAATGAAAGAAAATGCGCGCAAGTATGGACAATGAAAGTTAAATTTCCAAGAGAATTATTAACAAGGAGTATTTGGTCAGAAATACGGGCTTTGTTTGAAACAAACTGGTCGACAAGAGCTTACGATGTTTCATTTCTAAGAATTAAAACCCTACTCTTCCTCCTACGAATGTTATTGTTTAAACAATCATTCTAAACATCTATTCAGCAAAATATTTTGTAATTGATGTCCATTGTCCATTGGTACATGTGCTTGTCACGTTATTGGCATCCGCTGGACTATAACCCGATTTACATATCAGTTCTCTGGTAGAACCACCAATCGTTGACGTCCCACTGACCGCTCCATTTTCCGGTGATGGATATGCTACGCAATCTGTAGGAAATATAAGTATATAATTTGGATGCAGTTTCCAACATCAAGTTATTTAATAAATTTTTGATTTACTGTTTAAGATTGGCCATTCACGTCCATAATGAGATAGTAATGTCAATTCTCATATGTTCTGTTACATAGTCTGGTAATTAAAATGCTCATTTCGTGTTGCGTTTTTCAACATTAAATTTAAAATTGCACTGCAAAACGTATTTAAACAAACACATACTGATTTATATATATATAAAACAAATATTAAAACACTAACATGCCCATGTTAAAGAATATTAAATGTCATGTATGCATATATCAAAGACTAAAAATACGTATGTATAATGTATAATATGTGTTCTGTTTGAATTGACAACTATCAGAAAGGTAGCAATTAGATATAAAAGGTATCACAAGAGTATCTAGAATATGTCTGCAGGTGTGGACATAAAGAAATTTTAATTTCCAAGAGATTAATTAGAATGGCAAAATACAGAACACAGTATTAGTAATCTATGATCCTAACTACGGACTTAGCTTTAAACAAACTGGTCGACAAGAGTTCCCCACGATACATTTCTAAGAACTTAAATCTTCTTCTTCCAACCAATGCTGAAACAAACTTTTTTAAAAATATTGAGACAAATACAATATAAGAATTAAGCAATGTTTTACAACATCTCACCTCTCAGGCATTGTGTGATTGTTGTCCATTCTCCATCCATGCATGTGCTTATCATGTTACTGGCATCCGCTGGACTATACCCAAATTGGCAGCTCAGTGTTCTCGTAGAACCCTCAATGTTTGACGCCCCCACGACTTCTCCATTTGTCGGTGATTGATATGTGGGACATACTGTATGAAATGTACCTATTACTTATGTTTAAAACTCCACACGTTCTCAATAAACGTAACTATTATTGAACGTATCTTTAAGAAGAGTTTTCACACACATATACAATTATGTATGGTTAAACCTATGTGTCAAATCATGCTTACCTTGAAGGCATTGTGTAATAGCTGTCCATTGTCCATTGGTGCACGTGCTTATCGTATTACCGGCATCCACTGGGCTATACCCAAATCGACATTGCAGTTCTCTGGTTGAATCTTCAATGTTTGACGCCCCCATGACATCTCCATTTGTCGGTGTTGGATACGGTGGACAAACTGTAGGAGATGTACATATCAAACATAACTGATGAAGTCAAAAGAGCATTTTTTCAAACTACAATTTGATTCATTGCTGTACATTGGTCGATAGATAGCAATAACGTGATAAGTATGTCAATTTTTATATGATTTGATAAATACTTCGGTAATTTAAATACTTATTCCATTTTGTGTTTTACAACATTAAATGTACAATTTACACCGCAAAACATTTGAACACAAAACAGATACTGCAAATCAATTTGTATGAAGTAAAATGGTCATGCAAAATCAACATTAAAATTCATTGATTGCTTAAAAAATTGAATCTACGAATTGAGGGTTGGAAGTTGGAACCACATTTTATTGTTAAAAGGTAGTATACAAACAAAACATTTCGTGTGTGACAATACGATCATCGGCGCGTATCATGCTCGTAAACAATATAACACGTTTGGCACTTAAAACGATATTTTACCTCGAATACAGTGGGCCATACTTGTCCATTGCCCATTTTCACACTTGCTTTCTACTGCATTCATGTCGCTAGGAGTGTATCCAGAATTGCAGGTCAGTTTCCGCACAGAACCATCCTTCACGGATGTTCCGTCCACGTGTCCGTTGAGCCTTCCTCCAAACACAGGGCAATCTAGAAACAAGTGTTGAACGCATGATTTGACTTATATGAATACAATATTGTTAACATAAATATATTGAAAAAAAAGGTCGCCGTGGCGTAGTGGATATGGTGTCCACCTAGCGATCGGGAGGTCACGGGCTAGATGCCCACAGTGGGAGCGTTCTTTAGATCTCCAACAAAGACACCAAGTACTGGTTCTAGTCCCTGGAAACGCACTCGAGAGCTTTTCAAATGAGCCTTAGGCTTAAGACGCAATCGAGAAGAAAAAAATAATTGATGTCACACTGAAATGTTAAGCTTCTCGTTTGTGCATGCAATTTCAAGTCGTGTACGTATTATAAAATGCTCGACTTATGTTGAAAACTTGCTTGATCACAGTTTTTGACGCTTATTTAACATGCAAATTCGTTGAATTGATATCCCCCGCCACAAACCTTTTGTTAAGGATGGGTGCAAATCGGACGGATGAACATACTGACAGATGGACGGACGGACAACACCAATTCTATATCCCTCCGCCTTTTGCGGGGGATAATTATGAGAGAAGGAAGGATAGACAAGTCAGTTACTATAATATAATATTATGCTCTCCCTTGTTGGAGCACACAATTTCTTACCTGTAGTTTCTAAGTCCAAAGATGTATACATAATTATGGAAAATATACTGGTCAGTTCAGGGGTTAAGCGTACGACCTTACATGAAGCATTTATGTAACATTGACCCTTGATGTGACTCGTATGACCTAACATGAAGTATATTGTTTGAAGTTGACCTTTACCCTAGACTTGAACCTTGGCCTTATTCCTAGACATGAATCTTAAATATGACACACAGCAAGGTAGGAGATGGAGAAGAATTATGGAAGGTTATTACAGAATCCACTGATGCATAGTAAAATAATGGCTAAATAGTAAATATTTCTACAAATGTGTGACATTTGATGTGTGACCTTGACTTTGGTAAAAAACACATAGGGGTTTCACTGCCTGATAATTGAGGACAATTACATCAGGACATTTTGGAAATCCATTTAAGTATGGTAGAATCCTTACGAAATAAGGCATATTTAATCAAAATGCGTGATTTTGACCTTTGTGTGTGACTTTGACCATGACCCTTGCAACCTGGATCTTATATTTGACACTCAGCTAGATAATGGAGAACAATTGTGGACAGTTATTTCAGAATCCCTTGATACAAAGTAAAGGAATGACTAAATAATGAATAATTCACCAATTGTTTTACCTTTGACCTCAATGTGTGACCTTGACCTTAGCACCTAGGATTATGGGTTTTGAATGCGAAGCACCCCCAGATGATTGAGAACAACTATGGCAAGTTTCGTGGCTCTGGCTCACGTGTTAATGGAGATAAAGCTCTAAGCTTATATTAAAAAGCATTTTTTCAAGATACAATGGGCCATAACTCCGTTATTAACAGATGGTGTACAATGCCATTTGGCGTGCATCATCCTCTTATCCATATATATACTCATACCAAGTTTCAATGAAATCCGCCAAAGCACTTCCAAGATATGGCTCCGGACACAAAAGTGCCGGACGGACGGACGGAAGGACGGACAGAAAGACGGACGGACGGACGGACGGACAATGCCAAAACAATATCCCTCCGCCTATGGCGGGGGATAATAATTATGTTTCAGTACAGAAATGCAGGTTTGTTTTCATCCAATTTGCGGTACAGTTCTATTTAAATAACAGTAATAAAAATGTAGATTTTAGATATAAAAGTTAGCACAATTGTCTCTCCAAAAGGGCTGCGTGTGTTGAAACATCAACGTTAAATTGCCAATATAATAATAATTAACAAGGTCAAAAAACAGTTGATAGTATTAAACTAAATAGTATAACCTCAATCGTTTGAATATTCAACGGATGACTCAGTTAATGGACTACCAAGGCGGTTTTATAGAAGCACTGTACTTCATTGCATTTTTGTAATTTAACCGTAATCGATTCGATTATAATTATATACTTCATTAAATGTCATTTAGGCATACATCAAAGACTGCAGGGACGTATGTATACGATTGTTTTCGTACAGTTCTGTTGAAAATGACGTGTTTTAAAAGGTAGCAATTAGATATAATTGGGAGATGGCACACGCCTGAAAAGCTTCCGTTTCAAAACAGAAAATGCAAACACCGTAACGTTCTTGAGGACGAATTTCATTTTTTACTTGAATGCCCTATATTTATTTATTTACGTAAGACGTATATAAATAAATATAATTGGAAGAACACAAATATGATTAAGTGTATTGAACTCTTACAGACTTACAATGAAAACAGTGTACGAAATCTATCCATTATTGTATTTAAAGCTTTTAAATTGAGAGCTGACTTATACTATCATTAGTTTCTCTCCTTGTACTTTCATTTATTTATCTACTTAATATAAATATACAAAATACGATAAAGTGTATGCACATTTTGTTGTATTAAGATTTTGATCTATATTCTGTTATACATTCTGTACGTCATTGTCCATCTGTGAATATATTGTGTCGTAATATATGTGTACTCACTGGCTTAACACCTAATTATGTTAAAATAAACTCTAAACTCTATAAAAGATCGTATATCGTATTTATATGCAACACATATCATCATACACCGCTTACATATATGATTAAGATGCAGTATTTCATTTGTAAACGAAAGCACTCGGGCGCGCAATGGTTCACATTGATCAGTTCATATCGATAATCATAATAACAAAGTTTACACAATAGTTCAATTGAGAAAACATTTGTTTAAATATGCAA